>MU185138.1:147543-176651 GCA_016904865.1 Pissodes strobi
AAAAAAAAAACGACAAAATCGTCCTGTCTAAAAAATAAATTTAATTTTAGGAGAAGGATGAAACTGCGCATTTTAAAGAAAAATCTAACCTTCGAACTTCCAGAACTACATTTTGGGGGAAGAATAAACTATAAGAATAAAACCGCATTAAATTAAATAATAATCGAACTGTTGGTATCGAGGTTGGTATACTTACTTTCTTTAAATCCGCAGTTTCATTCTTCCCCGAAAATTCAATTTAGGGCGATTTTATCGTTTTTTTTTCTCAGAACCACACATATCTTGTGTGTTTACATCGTTTTAGACGTTTTTAAGTTGCCCAAAAACTGCAACGGGACAGTGGAGCCCTTTTGCCCTTTGCAAACCGAAAAATGTCTATTTTTATACACTTTTTTTTACCCCATCCAGCACCCCTATTCGCTCCACTGTCCCGCAAGACAGTTGATTACTATTTAAGTTTCCGCCAATAAAAAAACGTCTAAAAATTACGTAAAAACACTCGTTTCTGAGGAAAAAGACGACAAAAAATCGGCCTAATTATTTAGCAGCTAGCTCCTCACAGCTCCTTTAATTTAGGTACGTTTTCGATTTTGGTTCGCTGCTAAATATTAGGGGCTAGCTTCACATACATAAAATAAATAACCCTCGTCTTCGAAATAATAACCTTAATAAACACTGCATTAAAGTCTAAATTCATACTTGATTAGAAGCAAAGTTCAAAGCTAAATTTAAGCAATAAAAATTCTAAACTTTTTAGGAAAATTCTACAGTACCTGAGCCAAAGTACACTCGTCCGTTTCCATAATGGGTACTGACCAATCGACCAACAGTTGCTTACCGAACAAGCACAACTTATCCGCATACTTAGCTCGAAAATATGAGGCCTCTTCGTGTGTGCGAAATTCCAAAAATACAAAGCCCCTATTGAACATAGGATTGGAATAATTCCGGTAAGTAATTACATCCACAATATTCGTAACGTTGTAAGCGTTTTTAATCTCCTGCCAGATTTCGTCTTTTGTTTTCTTGATCGGCACTCCCCCGACGAAAATTCTGCAGTTGTCCACGGACTTTTGCATAGACAAATTAGCGCCCCCCATAAACGGTTTGTCTTTCAATTGTTTCATGGCCTTTTGGGCCCCGACTCTGTTCAAAAACGTAACAAAGCCAAAGCCCCTGTTGCCTCTACCATCGCCCCTAACCATAAGTTTAGCTTGAAATAGGTCGCCGGCTTCTTCGAAAAAATTTGCCAAATCGTACACCGTCGCTGTTTCCGGTATCGCAGAGACAAATATTTCTGAGTCTTTCTCCGGAATAAATCCGGCCTTTTTTAGGGGGCTGTACAATATTTTTCTGTAGGCTGCGTCTTCGTAATAATAATTTTTAGAAGGAGAGACCATCGTGCCACAATGAAACGGAGATCGCACAAAAAAATAAAAAACACCAACACTGTTTAAATCTCTCAACAAACTAATAATAAAAATTAAAATTTAAAATACAAATAAAGAATCCAGTCCCAGTCCCAGTCTGAGATCATCATAATTCTTTGCCTGGGATTGGTCCGTTTTTTAGTACTGTTCGGCCTCTTTCTTTGAAGTACACATCCTCCATTCATTCTAGGAATTTATCGGCTCTTTTGAGCCAACTCGCCGTTCGAATTCTCTGAGAAATTGTTATCAAACGGGGAACCGTACAATAGTCCAGGGATCTTTGTACAAAAATATGAAGCATTTAGTTTTTATCACAATATAAATTATTATTAAGGCTGTATGCCTAATATCTAGTTCAATAAAATGATTCAATTGAGGATAAGAAACCTTGAGATTATTTATGTAGGATGTTCTGCACTACCTATCCTTATCCGATCACTATGAAAATATGGGCGCCGACTTTTCATAATTGTGGTGGTCAGTGGCACACTCAGAAGTTTTACTCACGAGAAAATGTCTAACGATAAGCGAGGGGGGCAGCCCCATACAGTTCAGTGTTTAGGTATACTTACTTAATAGAGCTTTTTCTTAAATTTGCCGACTAAATTGCAGAGGAAAACTTAACTTTAAATGTACTAAACATAGTCTTAAGTACATTATTAATTCACAAAAATATTGGGTTTTGAATAAATCTTTGTTAGGTATAGGTAGGTATTTAACCTAATAATTTAAATGAAAATTGGTATAATATTATCCTATACTTTTACAGTATTGCCAAATGGCTTTTGGCCTCTGGGATATTAGGATTATTCTCTTAATAACTCGAAAATTATTATTATTATTGTTTATTAAAAAAGATCTTTTTGAATAACTTTAAAAAAACTTTTAAAAAAATCCCTGATAATGGAGGTTTCGGGTTGAAACGTAGGAAAACAATATTCCTGTGATAATACGGTTTCGTAGCAAATTTTTTGGGACTGTAGTTTTTTGAAAAAAGAGTTACTTTCAGTCGTTCTTTCGCGGAAAAAGTCGCGAGGAATGAAAAACTGATACGACCGACAGTTCGATAAGGAATTTAGTGAAAAAAAAAACAAAAAAATCGAAAATGTCAGGGAAAATTGTAGGTCAATAATTGTAGTCAAACAGTATTAATTTTTTTTCTTGAAAAATAACATTTTTCTACAAAGATTGATTATTTGACGAGAATCTACGTAAAGAATCGTACAAGAAGAAGACACTTTAAATTTTGAAATGCTCATGCTTTTTATACAGGGTGAGCTCGTTGAATTTAAACTCGCGATTTCGGGTTTTGGCACGACAGCCATCACATAATATTTTATTACTGGAAAACCGACCGATCTGGACCAACCAAACTTTCGTTACATTAAAAAAGGAGGTTACGAGTACAATATTTCAAAAAAGCGCATCGATCCAACTGAAATTGTAGAATTGCTGATTTTTCTTTGGAAAATTACCTTCCCTATAGCGATTAATTAATAATTGGGGAAATCTTCGAATGCTCCCCAACATGCGGGCGAAATCTTCAACCTCTCCCTCTTTCTTTTCAATATATCTAAATAGCGCTAATGCCCCAAACAGATATTTCTAAAAAAATAATTACTTAAAATGTATCTACTAAATAAATGGGAAGTAACATAATTGCAAGTTATTAATATGTAAATTAGTACATTAGAGTTGTAACTAATTATTTAAATGAAAGATTTGGTGAGAATTGGTTAGGAACTGACGGATCAATCTGTTGGCCAGCAAGATCTTCAGATTTGAGGCCTATAGATTGTTCAATTTAGGATGATTTGAAAGAAAAAGTTGATGCAACTCCTCCAACAACAACAGAGGGGGTAATCCCAAGTACACAGATACCCAAAAATTTTCGAAAAAATGGGAAAAAATTGGAAAAAATCTAAAAAATTTGTTCAGAAAAAAGTTAATAAAAGTATCATAAAACGAAATAAGAAAATAATAATAATAATAAAAAAAAGGTATAGAAACGCGGTTTTCGGCGAAAAAAAGCCAAGGAATTCAGCTGCGAGGTCGGGGATGGCAGAAATGGGATGAAAAAAAAATCTTTATAATTTTTTTTTATGTAAAAAAACAAAAAAAAATGTTCGGAAAGTTAATAAAAATATTATAAAACCAAATAAGAAAAAATAATAAAAAATAATTGTTCGAAAAGTTAATAAAAGTATTATAAAACTAAATAAAGAAAAAAAATAATAAAAGTAGAAGACTACAAAAATAACTAAGACTAGCAGCAAAAAAAATCATAACAAAAAGATTATAAATAACGATAAGTTGATGCAGATGAAGAGCATCGCCGCTTGCTTAGAACGTCTTAATTCTAAATGTGAAAGGTTAAAACATAAAAAAGGGAAACGCGGTTTTCGGTGAAAAAAAAAGTTGAAAAAAAAGGAGAAAAAAATAAAAAAGTGTCGAAACCGGGGACAAAACTTACGAAAAAAAAAGCTTAAAAAAATAAAAACTCAATTCCTAATATCTCTTTCAGAAGTTTCACTTCAGTTGTGTGCTTATAAAGGTGAGGCACACATTTCGTTTTTTTATTTTTAGTTTTGTTACTTTGTTTCTATTATGTTATTTGCCATTAATTCTCTTAGCGTTAGAAATATAAAAAAAATAAATATACGAAATAACTATTGGGTTTAGCATTTTCTTTCACCTTTATTATAGTAGTTAGACAAATAGGTAACATAATCGAAACTAAGTATGACACCTAAAAAAAAAATAAATAAGTAAACAGAAACATATCTTCAATGCATGAACTTTCTAATTCTGTGGTTTCCAATCTTTCTAGAGATGGTGGTAGGGTTGCCTAAACTTCTGAAAAATCCATAGCCGTCAAATCCGGAGATCTAGCTGGCCAACAGATTGGTCCGTTACTAACCAATTCTAACCAAATCTCTCATTTAAATAGTTAGTTACAGCTCTAATTTATTTAGTTCTGTTGCAATTATGTTATTTCCATTGACCTCAAGAATTCTTGAGGTCAATGGTTATTTCCCATGTATCGAGTATATTTTAAACAAACTAATATTGCTTCTATTTTCCTTAGAAATAATCAGTCTATCAGATTTTTTATTCACTATCGCGATATATATTTCCATACAAAAGTTATGATGAACAATTGTTATTCAAAAGGGTGCAACTAGCGCCCTCTACAAGCAACCTAAATACTGAAAATTTAGGTTGAAAATATCAATCAATCAAATTATGCAATAAAAAAGCAATTGAATATCTATCACTTTCCGGTTCTCCTGAGAGCAAGAATTTTAAATAAGACCCTGTATTTTTACATATTTGCATAGAGATTAAAATTCGCTTTTCAACGATATGTCACAAGTTGCCATTATTTTTCAAAATGGCGGCGTAGAAGGACAATATTCAAAATTCAATATGGCGGCGTTTTAAAGTAACCAATAGAATTTTCCACTGAAATAAGAGAATAAACTGATTTTATGATCGGCTTTCCATTGAGTTGGCCAAATAAATGAATGTTTAAAATGTCAAAATTAGTTTTGTTTTTCGAAAATTTTAATAGGAAGTGCTAGATACTAAAAAAATACTTAATTACTAATTCTGTGGTTACCAATATTTCTAGAGATAATGGAGGGGTTGCATAAATTTGCAAATATCCCCAAATTGAAAAATCCATAGGCGTTAAATCCGGAGATCTTGCCGGCCAACAGATTGGTCCATTAGTTCCTAACCAATTCTCTCATTTAAATAATTAGTTACAACTCTAATTTACACATTTATAATTTATTTATTTTTGTTGCAATTATGTTACTTGTTACTTCAGATGTTGCAATATTGCTTCTATTTTCTTTAGAAATAGTCAGTTTATCAGATTTTTTATCCACTGTCGCGATACAGTTTTCCATAAGAAAGTTATGATGAACAATAATTGTTATTCAAAAGGGTGTAACTGGTGGCGCCCTCTACAAGCAACGTAGAAACTAAAAATTTCGGTTGAAGATATACTCAAATTATGCATTAAAAAAAAACAATTGAATACCCTTTTCCGGATTTCCTGACGCGAGACTAAAGCAAGAATTATAAATAGGACCCTGTATTTTTTACATATTTGCATAGATAATAAAATTTCCTTTTCAACGATGTGTCACAAGTTGCCATTATTTTTCAAAATGGCGGCGTAAAGGGACTTTATTCAACATTCAATATGGCGGCGCTTTAAAGTAACCCATAGAATTTTCGGCAAAACCTCCCACTGAAATAAGAGAATAAATTCATTTTATGATTGGCTCTTCGTTGAGTTGGCCAAAGAAATGATTTGTCATAAAATAGAAGCAATATTAGTTCTTGTTTAAAATGTCAAAATTAGTTTTAAGCGCTACTAAAAAAAATACTTAACTACTATTTCCGTGGTTACCAATTTTCTAGAGATGGTAGAGGGGTTGCATACATTTTTTCTTTGAAATAACCAAAAATTGAAAAATCCATAGGCGTTAAATCCCGAGATCTTGCCGGCCAACCGATTGGTCCATTGGTCCCTAACCAATTCTCATCAAATCTCTCTAGTTACTTACAACTGCAATTTGCATATTCATAATTTATTTACTTTAGTTGCAATTAGGTTACTTCCCATTTAGCAATGGGAAGTGATACTAAAAAAATTATTGCAATAAAGTATGTCTTAATACCTAAAGAGAATTCTTAACATAATCGTTTTTTCATACCTCTAACGATAAGAAACAATAATGGGAAATAACAAAATCGAAACTAAGTAACAAAACTAATTAAAAGTAAATAAGTAGACAGAAACATTAATTAAATAGTCTTGCGATACACCTTCAATGAACTTTCTAATTCTTTCTTCAATATTTCTAGACGTGGTGTAGGCGTTGCATAAACTTTTTCTTTCAAATAGCCCCAAATTGAAAAATCTATATAGGTGTCAAATCAGGAAATCTTGCTGGCCAACAGATTGATCCGTTAATTCCTAACCAATTCTCACCAAATTTCCCATTTAAATAATTAGTTACAACTCTCTAAATTACATATTTATAATGTATTTACCTTTATTGCAATTACTTATATTACTTTCCATTTATTTAATGCTATTAAGTACCTAATTACTTGGGGCATTAGCGTGATTTAGATATATTGATAACAAAGGGGGAGAAGTTGAAGATTTCTCACGCATATTGGGGAGCATTCCAAAATTTCCCCAATTTTCAATTAATCGCTATAGGCAGGTAGTCTACCAAGGAAAAATCACCCATGCTGCATTTTCAAACGGATCGATGCGATTTTTTGAAATATTGTATTTTACTCGTAACCCCCTTCTTTAATGTTGGTTGGTCCAGATCATTCGGTTTTCCAGAATACAAATAGTATGAGGATGAGGTGAGCTCCAAATTGCAAAACCCATAGGAGTCAAATCCGGAGATCTTGCTGGCTAACAGTTTGGTTCGTTAGTTCCTAATCAATTCTCACTAAGTATCTCATTTAAATAATTAGTTATCACGCTTCATACTTATTATTTATTTGCTTTTGTTGCAATTATTTTACTTCCCATTTATTTAGTATATTTTAAACAAAAGCTAATATTGCTTCTATTTTATGAAAAATTATTTCTCTGGTCAACTCGATGAAAAGCCAACTAGAAAATCAATATTTTTCTCTTATTTTAGGGGGTGGTTTGCTCGAAACATTATGGGTTATTTGAAAACGCCGCCATATTGAATGTGAAATAAAAACTTCTGAGCCGCCATTTTGAAAAATAATGGCTACTTGTGACACATCGTTGAAAGGGGAATATTAAGCTTTATGCAAATGTGTAAAAATATATACAGGGTCCTATTTAAAATTCTAGCTTAGGCTCACTTCCACTTCCTGAACTAACTACATCTTCAACCCGAATTTGAAATTGAATTGAAGCGAACGTGTTATGAATGGTACAATCATTAACTTCTCCCTAATTTCGAATATAGCATGTATAGATAGATACTTTTACTGAATTAAAAAAAAAATGTGATTACCTGATTCATTTGTATGCGAGATGTCTCCAGGGTAGGAATAGACCAGTCCACCAACATTTTTTTATCGAACAAATACAGCTTGTCCCAATACTTGGCTCGGAAATAAGAGGCTTCTTCATGCGTTCGAAATTCCAAAAACACAAAACCGCGATTATGGGTCGGATTTGCGTAATTCCTGTAGGTTATTACGTCAACGATGTTGTCGATTTTGTAAACATTTCTTAATTCATGCCAGATTTCGTCTTTTGTCTTTTCAATGGGCACCCCTCCGATAAAGATTCGACAATTATCTACTGATTTTTGCATTGCTAAGCAAGTAAATTTCGCGAACGGTCGATCCCTCAATTGGCTCAAAGCTTTTTGAGCCAATTGTTTGTTCATGTAACAGACGTAGGCAAATCCGCGGTTGTGGACTCCATCGGACTTCGTCATCAGTTTTATTTGAAATAAATCTCCGGCTTGCTCGAAGAATTTCAGCAGATCCTGGATCGTCGCTGTATTGGGGATACCGGAAACGAACAGCTCAGATCCCTTTTCTGGAACGAACCCGGTATTCTTTAGAGGAGAGAACAATTTTTTTCTGAAGAGTGCTTCTTCGTAACAGAAATTATTGATATTTGGGAAAGCCATAGTCACTAATAAAGACACTAGTAAATTTAAATTCCGACTTTCTTAATTCACGGTTTTCGGGAAACTGAGGAGCCAAAGAGTATTTTACTACACGGTACATCGCAATGGTACCTGTATAACAATCCTCGCTTCTTATTGGTCAGTACTGCCTATCTTTTTTGCCCGTCTCATTGCAGGTGGTGTAAAAAAAGTCCGAGCCCTAAGCGGCCCACAATCTCTTATTTGTCTTTCGTTTTGGTGCCATAATAAATCCATAAAATGTCCCAACAGAAACAGATGACACATGTATAAAATATTACAATAGTACGGGCGTTAGGGAGCAAATAATAATAATTTACAGTATTGGATGAAATTGTTATGTCATCAATCCAATATCGAAATAGTTTGCATAAGAATAAAAGTGTTTCCTAGAAGGTAAATTGACAAGTTTAGTTATCTCCATATTTTGATAAGTTCTATATTAGGTAGTTAAGCTGTATTATGTCAATTTCTGATGCTGATCTCTCGCAAACAGATGGAGAATTAGACATTTAAATGAACAGCATAATAATAAGGGGTTCATATAGAATTAATTAATTATAAATATGAAGTCCATTGGCGTCCCGGGGGCATCATACCGAATATTATTGACAGCACTGATGTTTTTCAACATTCTATATTTTTTCCTATTAAACAACCAAAAATACAACTTTTTTGTTTCTTGAATTGTTTTCCCATCTTTAGTCGTTTTCAAAAAAAAAACAGTTTTTTATATTTCTTTAGGGCAACAAATTGTAAATCAAAAGCTGGAGGGTACTTAACTATTATTTTTCTAGAAACCAATAGTTTATTCCATTCATAGACATTGTTATAATAAATTATTGCAACCTTTAATTTTTTTTTGTTTCATCGTGGGATTGTTTTACAAGGTGTCATTCAACTGTTTTTTTTATAGAAAAAAATTTTAAATTCGGGTTGAAGATGTACTTGGTACCGAAAGTGAGCTTAAAGCAAGTATTTTAAATAGGACCCTGTATATTTTTGTACACATTTGCATAGAGCTTAAAATTCCCTTTTCAACGATGTGTCACAAGTAGCGATTATTTTTCAAAATGGCAGCTCAGAAGATTTTATTTCACATACTACAATATGGCGGCATTTTCAAATAACCCATAAAACATCGAGCAAACCGCCCCCTAAAATAAGGGAAAACATTGATTTTCTGGTTGGCTTTTCATCGAGTTGGCCAGAGAAATGATTTTTCATAAAATAGAAGCAATGTTAGCTTTTGTTTAAAATATACTAAATAAATGGGAAGTAGCATAATTGCAACAAAAGCAAATAAATTATAAGTATGTAGAGTTGTATTGTAACTAATTATTTAAATGAGATATCTGGTGAGAATTGGTTAGGAACTAACGGACCAATCTGTTGGCCAGTGAGATCTCCGGATTTGACGCCTATGGATTTTTCAATTTGGTGCTCACCTTATAATATTTTATTACTGGAAAACCGAACGATCTGTAAGATTAATTTTTTTCTCAGGAAAGCGCAGCAAGTTGTATCTAAATAAATCGCATTGAAAAGAAATTAACGGTTGCAATAATTTATTACAATAATTTCTATGAGTAGGATAAACCATTGATTTATAGTAAAAAAATAGTTACCCATGCACCAGTTTTGGATGTAGTATTTGTTGCCATAAAGAAATGTAATAAACTGTTTTTTTTTTTTGCTTGAAACGAAAACAATTCAAGAAACAAAAATGTTGTATTTTGAATTGTTTAATACAAAAAAAAATTAAATACTTAAAACAGTCAGTAGCGCACTCGTGCTATGTGTATGCCACAGGACGACTATAATATAAATGTTCATTAAATGTAGATGCTTTTCATGCGTTGCTTTAGTTTTTGCGTTGTTTGAGTAAAGGGTTATTCAAACAACGGTTTTTGTTAGTTACTGTATATGCCCCAGGACGCATACACGTAAACTGCAGAAGCTATAGGACCTCACCATAGGGCGATCGTTATATAAATGTAGTTGGGTTAGTTTTGGTTAGTATTGGTTGGTTGCGCTCCGAAGCGAGCGGAGGGCCAGTCATGAAATGTTCAAATACTTAAAGACGAAACGTAACGGGGGTATTATATCTAACATTTATATCACAGTCGGCTTATGGCAGAACCTTATGCGTCGGCACTTTACGTATTATGTCCCCGGAACGCCAATCTAATAGACTTTATATTTTTAATATAATTAAGGTCAAATGAGCCCTTTATAGACCACACACAAATTTCAATAAAATTACTCAAAAGATACCTACCTATTTATGATACTAATAAACAGATTTTTTTTTAAGTTTGACACCCAGTATCTTGAAATCTATGAATTTCTGGACAGATTCATATGAAAAAAAAATATGTGCCTCACCTTTATAAGCACACAACTAAAGTGAAACTTCTGAAAGAGATGTAAGGAATTGAGTTTAATTTTTTTATGCTTTTTTTCTCAACTTTTGCCTCCGGTTTCGACACTTTTTTTTCCTTTTTTTCAACTTTTTTTTGCCGAAAACCGCGTTTCTTTAAAAAAAATTATTATTATTTTTAATTTTTTGGTTTTATAATACTTACTCTTATTAACTTTCCGAACATTTTTTGACGTTTTTTTCTATTTTTTCCCATTTTTTCAAAAATGTTTGATTTTTGTTCATAAAGCATTTTTTTTCTTCTCATGTTTGCCAACCTCGACGTCATAGCTGAACTCCTTCGCCTTTTTTTTTCACCGAAAACCGCGATTCTCTACCTTTTTTATTATTATTTTTTTTTATTTCTTTTCATACTTAATACTTTTATTAACTTTCCGAACGATTTTTTACGTTTTTTTCAATTTGTTCCCATTTTTTCGAAATTTTTTTGCTGTCCGGGGAGGTGGGGCGATGGGAGTATAATTCCCCTTAAATTAGGCACCACCCCATGAGGCGCACGTACCATAAAAATTTCGACCTGAAATTCAATTGTTTCTTAAGCAGATTTTATCCAATTTCTTATTTTCTTTTTAAACCGCAAGGCCTTTTGATTACCGTTTCTTTTTGGGGCCCCAGAACCCCCAATTCTTGTCTTGCTGTAATGTAAAGACTTATTTTTGTGTTTTTCCAAATTAGCGATATTGGGTTGCCATCCGTTCCGATAGTATAGGGACTGTCCCCGTTATTGAGCCCCGTGTCCCGACGACGCCCCGATTTGCCTCGCAAGAGTTCCGATTAGACAGACCATTAGCTCTAACTCAAATACTAATAAAGTATACCAAATACAAGATATACTCGTATATCCTAGTACTTAAGCTTAAGTACTCTCAAAAATTCCTCCTAAATATGTATATGTAGAATGTAGATATGTTTTATAAAAAAAATATTATATTAAAATTAACTTGGAGTTGTATTTTTATTATTTAATCGTACTTTTTTTTCTTGTTTTTGTTTTATAACCGCACTAAAAATTTGCCCCCTCCGGCAATTTTTTCTTGAAAACTAAACGCTGGCTTGCACATTTTTTATGAGAACCCGAAATAAAAGTCAGAAATAAATACACAAATAGGAAAGTTTCAAATTTAATATGTTATGGACAGTCCCTGACTGGCAGGCTTTGGTTTTTATATCACTGAAGGCTTCTTAGGATATTCCTTGATATGTGTACATATACATAATACCGTTAACACAAATCATAGATTACAGTGTCTGAAGACATAAGCTAGAAAGAAATATGGAAAAAATCAAATTTAATTTTTAGGAATATCCCTAACGAGCAGGTTTTTGGTTCTGGTACCACTAGAGGCTTGTTAGGATATCTCAGGATAGCTGTACATAATATCGTTAACGCACATCAAAGATTAAAGTACCTACAAGAATCTACTATAAAAAATATGGGAAATTTGAAAGTTTCAAATTTAATTCTTTAGGCAGTCTCTGACAGGCAGGTTTTTGGTTCTGGTGCCACTCGACTCTTCTTCTCCCTTGATAGGATAGCTGTACAAAGTATCGTTAACGCACATCAAAGATTAAAGTATCCACAAGGACATAAGCCAGAAAAGAAGGATAAAAATATGGGAAAAATTGAAATTTAATTTTATAGACCTCTGATGGGCAAAGTTTTTGGATATGGTACCACTGGATGCTTCGTAGAACATCTCTTGATGGGCACATCAAAGATTGAAGTGTTCACAAGGACATACGTCAGAAAGAAATGAAACAAATATGGGAAAAGTTCAAATTTAATTTTATGGACAGTCCCGCTGGTACCACCTAAGGCTTCTTGGAATATCCCTTTTAATTCCATTGTATTTGACAATCTAAAATTTGCTTTATGGCAATAGTGTATCCGTAACACCATAAATATTTTATACTTCTAAAATTGTTCTAGATATATAGTGTCGAAAGCACTCTTTAAGTATTTAATTTGTAATTTTACCCATGTCAATGGAACTACGTATATCTATTGAGTGGGCATACAAATTCTACATCTATGAATAATGAACATTAGCGGAAAATTAATTATTATTAAATATCCATTAGATGTCGCTTGAAGATTTAGGATATGCCGGTTCAATTTAGATTAGACATATCGCCTTAAGTTTTCTTATTTTTAAAATTAAAAATTATTGTTTTGAAACGCTCAAAATCACTCTTAAAAAATATTATTATTTGTTCAGAATTCACATTATTGTTTAACATATAGTTGTCACGAACTCCCGGACTAAAGCATTGGAATTATAAGGGCACCTGCAATACAGAAAAAATACTTCCCAGAATGCCAGAATTACCAAGGAGGTACGTACAAAGTATCAGTTAAATTTTAGCGACTAGACATGTTTTTGTTTTATGAATTTCGGTTACACGAACATGTGGACCATGCAGCTTTTAGGACAATCAACCATTGAACTTTTATGATCATTTCATTTCAATAAATAATACGGTACCTTGTTGCTTCATCATAATCATAATGGATACATTGTTTCTTTAAGCCATAACATAAACAATAGGCAAAGTATCGTATCGACAAAGTCAGTGGCGGAACTTAAAAATTTAGGCCCCCTGTAAAAGCCAATTCGGGACCCCTTTAGGGATGAATAATAGTAGCTAGATAATTTCCCTATTATTAGGTACTCAATAATGACTTTGCCTATTTTAAAAAATAATTACGGAAATACCTACCTATTTAGGAGGGTTGGCCATAAATTGTGATCAATGTAGGTAGGACCTAGATCTATCTATAAAGCTAGACACCCTTACGCCTTTTGCTAAAATAAGAATGGCCTCCTCAGACCTAATGGACTGCCCTTAAAGCTAGGTGATAATAACCATAACCAAGAAAGAAAAATAGGCAATGATAACCATAACCAAGAAACTAACATTGCCAAAATAAGATAAGCATAAGCCTGGTCTTCCTTGAGTTATTTAGGGCTGATAAAATATCTATAGTACGCCTGAAATTATACCCTGATCTTGATTACAGTGTTGCCGCTGCGGTTTTTACAATTATTGTACTTATTTTTTTTTGGGACACGTACTGAATTGGGAAAAAGAGGACCGAATGTAAAAATGTGTTGTAATTGTTTATCTAGATATAAAAAATACTAAAGAGTTTAATTTTAGATATAAGTATTTAACGCGTTTATTAAGGAAAAATTAAAATATATATTAATATAGTGGAAGAAAAACGAATCAAATAGGTACCTACTTTTAATCATTAATATCATTATATTTAAAAATCTAATGCAGTCAGAATTCTGAGACAAAAAGTCAGAATTCTGAGATAAAAAGTCAGAATTCTTAGATAAAAAATTAATAAAAGTCAGAATTCTGAGATAAAAAGTCAGAATTCTGAGATAAAAAGTCAGAATTCTGAGATAAAGTCATAATTCTGTGATAAAAAGTCAGAATTCTGCGATAAAAAGTCAGAATCTGAGTTTATAAGATTACGTAAGAAGTATCGTGGTATTATAATACCGATCCAGAATGCGAGTGTTAGCAATCGTAGTCGTATTGGAGCGCATAAAACAAGGCTTAAAGTGTTGTTGCGTTGGGTTTGGAGCAACCTTTAGTTATAGGTAAATATAAAGCACTTACAATACTATTTATCTTTTTATCTCAGAATTCTGACCTTTTATCTCAGAATTCTGACTTTCTATCTCAGAATTCTGACTCTTTATCTCAGAATTCTGAAATCCCATGAATAAAAAGAGGGTACTTACACATGAGTAGCCTACAAAATTTTTTCTACTACCGAAAAATAGGTATATGAAAAAACAGAAATATTATTAAATGACTACGCATTAGTGCGTAAAATATGTTATTTTACGCACTGCACTAAATGTCAAAAAATATGTCAGATTTACTTTACGCACTAGAGCGTAAAGCAGTTTATTTTACGCACTGCATATTGAAAAGGCATATTTTACGAATCTTAGAGAGTGCGTAAATTAGGTATTTTACGCACAGTAGTAGAAAAAATATTTTCAAACACGTTTATTTATAACACAAAATAAATGAAGATCAAATTGAATTAAAGTTGCTCGGAAAAAAATTTATTAGAGTACCTAATATGTGGTTTTAGAGACTTTTGGGTATACAGATTTTATGTTTAATCAGAAAACAAGGGGTGGGTGTCAAAATGTACTGACTATGTATATCATTTTTTGGAGTCAAAGAATTTTACTACTATTTTTGAAGTGAAAATTTCTTTTGGGACGTCCAGGACCCTTCATACGGGTAATTTTTAGATATTTAACATTTTTATCTAAAACGGCTGCGAGAGGAAATTTGAGATTTGGCACGTTTTTAGGCAAATCTTGGAGGCCGATTTTTCAAAAAAATTTCAAAATACACAATAGCTGTAGAATAAATGGTAATTTTTTTAGTTGACGTGTCAGGCCTATTTTGTAATTTTTTCCTTAGAAACACACAAACTGAGTAATTTTTAGACGTTTTTTTTATTGGCGGAAACCTAATAGTAATAAACTGTCTTGCAGGACCGTGGAACGAATAGGGGTACTGGGTGGGATAAAAAAATTTATAAAAATAGAAAATATTCGGTATGCAAAAACTTTTGTTTAAAATATGTGTTATTTTTATAAATATTCCAGTGGCGTAACAAGGTTAGGGAAAAAGGGAGTGCCCCGTTGCAGTTGATAATTTTTTTTATCATTCTACTAATATTTCATTTCACGCGTGGCCTTCCCGCTCGCTTCGCTCGCTACGGGGACGCCACCAAACAAAACTAATCTCAACTAACCCAAGGCATGCCCAAAAATAATTGAATTAAAAAAAGGGAGGGTTTACCACATGAGCCGAAAATAAGCCTCCAAAGTTCGAGTTTTAACACAAATTTCCAACACCACTTCACAAAAGCACTAGAAGTATAGGCAATGCCTGGGGCAATGCACACCCGAAAATAAAAAAAAAATATGTAATTTTGCCAGAGTGAAATATTAGTAGAATGATAAAAATCAATCAACTGCAACGGGACAGTGGGTGGAGTCCTTTTTCCATAACCTTGTTACGCCACTGGAATATTAAAAAAACGAATATTTTCTATTTTTATGCACTTTTTTTTACGCCACCCAGCACCAATATTCGCTCCACTGTCTCGTCATTTGGTTTGCGCCAATAAAAAACGCCTAAAAATAACATAAATACCTACACTCAATTTGTGTGTTTCTGAGGAAAAAACGACAAAATCGACCTGACACGTCTACTAAAAACTTACCCAAAAAATTAATTAACTTTAATCAAATTCTCTGGACGCATTCTTTCTGACGATCCTTCGAACCCTATTGAAATTGCCGAAAATCGGAATATGGCGAGTATTTTTTTGGAGCTTGTATATTTTCGAAAATTAATTATTTTAGGCATGCCGTGGGTTAGTTTAGGTTAGTAGCGTGTATATTTTTGAAAAAAAGTCACTTTGGGTCATTCTAGCGCCGAAAAAGTCGTTAGAAGAAAAAACCTAGACTACAACTCGATAGAGAGAAGAGAAAAACTCTCTAAATGCTTTTCTATTTCCATAATTTCGGGAAAATGGACTTTTGAGGCAAAAATTTATATTTATGAAGGTTTTTATTTTTTTCAGAAAAATTTTTTTTTTATAGAAAAGTTTGACGAGAATCTATGTCCAAAACCGTACAAAAGTCACTTTACAATGATGAAGCCTTTTATAAAGGGTGAATCAGTTGAATTTAAACTTTTCGCCATTTGGAATTTTGACACTTAACTAAAGTCTTATTCAGATTGCCCAGTATATTTTATCAGTCTCTATAATGTATTAATTCGAATAATCATCTACCTAACTGCCACATTTACAATAAACATGTATTATGCCCGTCTAAACCTATATACTTAGCGTTTTAAAATCCTTTACACAAATAGTGCACTATGTAAAAATCGACCTCTCCTATTGGTCGATCCATCTCCTATTACAATATGTCTTCGTGATGCAATCAATTTCTGTCAAGAGCTGTCGTGGCGTAGAGGTTTAGACAGCTGGGTCTCACCTGGACGGCCCGGGTTTAAACCCCGTTGCATTTTTTATTATTTTTTAAAGATTATGTTTCTAAACAGTTTTTTTTCTTGATTTTGGGTATGTCTTGGGTTAGTTTGGGTTAGCACCTCGTTAGTTTCCTTTTCTTGAGCCCCCGTAGCGAGCGAAGCGAGCGGAGGGCCATGCGGATCGACCAATAGGAGAGGCCGATTTTTATATAGTGCACTATTTGTGTAAAGGATCTTATAACGCATATACTTATATTCAGTTTTGACGCACGTATTTTCATCGGCGGCGTAGCTTAGACAATATAGAGCGCTCGCTTAGTATTGTAAATGTACCGGTATCGATGCACGGCTCCTCCAAGAAGTTTTTTAAAAAAATTTATTTAGTTTTTAATATCGCTTTATTCAAGTTTCCACTTCTGTTATGTGGTTTCAAGAGCACGCCGTAATTTTTTTAATATGGCATCCATTTTGCAAAATTATCTAATATTACGCCTTTTTTGGCCTGGTTGGTGTGGAGGTATTGATTCCATTGGCAGCGGTATTTGAATTAATTGAATTAAAAATAATATAAAATAATAATACCTAATTACAAAAAAAAATACATACAAACTGTACTTATTCTAGACCTCGTTCTAGACTGTAAAACATTTCCTTACATAAAAGTCTTCCATGAAATCCCAGCCAAAATGCCGCCTCAGACAGGGGTCCGATTACCGATTTATCCGCCCCTTAGGGTCGGCATTGATATCGGGTAGATTATCTATCTAGACGAAACGGTGTTTGATTTAAATAAAAGATAGAGAATTACAATTATTTTACTTGTCGGTTTGAAAATATTATGCCCCAAAGGCCCAAACTGTGTGTTACTTTCCTCCAAGAACATATCTGATTCATCTTTGTATGCAAAACTAAGTTTGAAAATCGAAAATCTTCATAAAACTAGACCAAGCGGTCACCCATGCAAGCACTAACCACGCCCGACGTTGCTCAACTTCAGTGATTGGACGACAATTATTTTTTACCTTTTACTCTTGGCAAACATGTCACAGCTGTATACTGTATATATCATTCTCTCGCAGGATAGATCCTATAGTATATTAAAACACGACAGAAGTGAAAACTTCAACAAAGCGGTATTAAAACAAAAAAAATAAAAAAAAGCATCGTTACGTGTTATTGACTGTTTCTATCTTTCGCTTGGCTGACTTAAGCCAACTTTGCCCGAGAGTTAAACAGCGGGGCATATACAGCTTAGAATATCAGTGCGTGACGGCTCAGTCTGATTTGCTACCCAAGAAAAAATGTGCTGAACGCGCCTAAAGAAGAACTTTTTGCCTTTTTAATACCATCATATATAGAACATAATGTGGCATGAATTCAAGGCGATGCGATGGTTAGGAAAGAAAACACTTATCACACACTTAATATCTATAGAATTAATTAAAAAAAGTGTAAATACTATTCCTAGAGAACTGTTGGGTTAGACACGTGGGTATTATGAGGTTAAAGGCCAAACTGAATATAGAGAATGTAATAATAGCATTTTTAGGTAAAGTATTAAATTTTTTAATAATTTATATCTACAAAAAATATTCTCTATAAAAATAATACACTTAAACAAACTCCGTACCTGTGCTTAGGTATGGTATGTTGAGTATTGTTGAGGAACTTTATGCCTAAGTAGGTACACCTACACAATAGAAGTGATTTATGGCACCAAAAACTAAGGATATGTTGAGACGTAGGTACTTTTCCTATACTATACATATTGAGTATCTCATCTAATCCTAGATGGAAGGAAATTTATGAGCTCAAAATGTACCTATCTACACCTAGGATACCACACTTAAAATTACCCTAGATAATAAATAATTCATTATATTTAAAATACGAGCCACCTTACTAAACTACATTTGGCATATTCTACCGAATTGACAACAGCGCTTTTAACGGTTTTCCCCTTGAATCCGTTTCCCTCCACCCCTCCGCATTAGACTAGTCGGCACGGCAGAACAAAGTCAAGCCTGTTTGTTCCCCCAACATCTGTAAATAGGCGTGTCCTAAGCAAGAAGAGAGTTGCCCCTACCCATTATGATTCCGATGACCCCTCGTGTTCAGGCCATACGAAATACAATTGGTTGGAATGGAGTGACCGAGTAACTCAAGTCAGGTGCAAGTGTCAAAGTGATAAGGGGGCTAATAAACGGGTATCCAAGTGGTGAAGTAGCAGGTATGCCATGTTGCCGCTTTTATTATATTTGTATGTTTTGTACCTACTAGCCGAAACTTGTGTAGTATTTTAATTATTTGTTTATTTTTGTTTCACACAGCACATAGTAATATCACACATTTAATTTGTGGTAATATATTGAATATACATTTTTTTATATAATTAAAGAATAAACCGGGTATGTACATATATACCTACTTCAAAATAAATTGTTGAGAACTCTTTAGGTAAGTAAGACCATTGTTTAAAGACAGTGGTAAGACATAGCTGGACAGAAACCTAAGAATAACCTACCCAACCTGTAACTAATAATAAGTACTTGTTGCTATACCTATGTAAGTTGCCAGAGTTTACTAAGTAAAATATGTATAGGCTTTGGATAAGTTACCACCTTTGTTTTCTTTCAATTTACGTTAGGACGTTTTAGACCGGACTTTAGCTGAATTAATTTCATTTGATGATTTAAGTCTTTAGTAAGCTTAAGCAGGACCATTCCTCTAAAATTAAAAACACCATATTTGCAAAAATGTGAGACTAGGGGAAACTAGGGTACCCTTGTTCCCTCTAATGTTAAAAACACCATGTTCTCAAAAAGGTAACACTTTTAAAATTTAAACTTCTACTGGAGATTCAGCATTCAATTGTCTACAGTTTTTCTAAAACATGTAGACGAAAAGCTACACCACTTGAGGTAAGATTATGGTTTTGGTCAATATCTGGAGAAGGATCATTTTACCTAAATGTTAGATGTGAAATGACTCCTCCTAAAGAGATAATTCCTTTGAATATAATTACAGTTTTTCTACTAAAAAATGTGGACAAAAAATACACCACTTTAGGTAAGATTAGGTATGATTAGAAATGTTAGAGGTGAAATGGTCCTTTTTAAAGGGATACTCTCTTTGGGTATAATAACAAAAAATATACCTATAATCCATATACCTATGCATTAGTAATAACAAAAAATTAACTCGACTGCGTTTTGGTACTCCAAATAAAATCAAAACTAAACATAAAATACACATTTTTTGGTACCTACGCGCGCAACCTAAAGCATCACCATTTTGAAATATCTTGGATTAAATAAATCTAAAACGAAATATTGTTTTACATTGCAGGAGTATTTGCCAACTTCAAACAAAAATCACACGAGAAATCCAAATCGTTCTCGTCAATCCCAGGACACTGACACTAACCCAAACTAGCCAATTTCAGGTATAATACTTGCGTCTTTTGTAGAACGAGCGTATTCCTCACAACAAAAGATGCATCCCTCCGATTCTGATTCATCGCTTTCATATGCACGTTCCTGTACCTACTATTTTCTTCTTAGGCACTTCACTTTCTTTTATTTAACTTTTTGTTCCAAATGATTTTTCTTTAGTATTTCAGATTCAGTTTTCTTCTTTTACTCTTCATCAAATAATCTTTTGTATGGGGTGTTCGTTTGCAGCGCTGTACCGGTTGACTTTCGTTGTTGAGCAGCTCTTTTTCACTGAATTTTTGGCAGGAACTTTCTGATTGGACTTCTTCTTGTTCTCATGCATTTTCTAAAATAGGCTTGAATTGGGCATTGGGGCATCCGTTTCAACGCCTTCAAAAGTGTTGGTATCACCAGAAATAATAAAACTTTTTCCAAAAGCAAACAGAAGAGTGAAAAAAAGAATGGGAAGAAATCAGAAATTCTGACAAGAGTCCCTATACAAAAATGAACTGGAACAGATGACAAGCAAAAAGAAGCTTAATGGAAACAAAAAGTAAGAAAACCGACGGTTTGGATATTTCACTACCCAAGATACAATGGAATTTGCGAAGATCCGCCTGATTCAAACTGGATTGAATGCAGCCGAGGAGCCGATCCACTGTGATCAGTGCGAGGATGAGTTTGAATAAATTCTTAATTAAAATCCATGCGTACTCTTAGCGTTCATCTTGTGGACCCTTTGCAATTTTTTAACCATCAAGAGTTTTGCTTTTTTTATGTTCTTTCATGTTACTTATAATATGAGGTATCTTTCAATAAAATATTCCCGTTTTTGTGTTTCTTGGTATGAATTTTATTAATATATTAGTGGGTTCGCTTGCCCAACTTTCCCCTATACTGATTAAGTATTGTGTTGTTAAAATGAGCATTGTTAAAGATTTTTTTTATTATTATTTAACCGTGACAAGGGCAATAGTTTCATAAATAAATGACGATTGTCAGAGATTACAAAATTTTATATAATGCATGTAAAATTAATCGAATCGTCCATATTTGTATGTATCCTATTTATATAATATCGATACTTTTCTCCGATATTAGCAACTCAGAATCAGAATTCTACCTAAAAAGACCTTGTATTTTGCCTGGAGTGGGAAATGGAAATGATTTCTGCTATTCTAGATCCAGGAATCCACCCGCCTATTCTAAATCATGATCCGCCCCCTCCCACCACCTTAAAATTAGTTATATCCCTACTAGAGTACTAATTCTCATTTCTATGTTCTATGTTGGATAATATGGATTAAATCTTAAAATGGAAGGACTGGAATCTGGCAGGGAATGGGGATAAGGTGTGGCTTAGGGATTTAATTTATGGAAGGGAATATTGCCAATTAAAATATTCAAAATCATATGAGGATTAGGATATGTCGGGGTCTGTAATACTGTTATGTAATAGTGGCTAATCCCAATCAAGTTTTTATTTTATTTTCAGAATTTAAAACCCCCATTGCTGATTGACTGGTATTCTTAACCTTTACTTTACCGGTAAATAAAGTTGGTGAATATTAATCGGAGAAAATAGTTTTTTCTTTTGGAAAGAGCAACATTCAAATAATTACATCATGTCGTCCCGAGTAAGTATATGCATATCTTACGTATTGAAAATAGTTTTTAAATATTGCACTGTTTTTTTGTAAAATTTTCGATGTTCGCCTTTTAGGCCCGGTATATCCATCTCTTGGTAACTTTACCAAGAAGATAACTGTCATAGAAATAATAAGCTGACGATGAACAAAAGTGCAATCAAAATCACCAGAATTACTCCTAATAAGACGAACCTATTTCAAGTTGATTTACGAAAAAAAAAATGCGGGATATTCCTTTTTTTATTATTATACCTATATACCTACTTTTTTATATTATTTATCCTCAAACATATTTGTTTGAGGTTAAAAAAACACAAAAAACTTCATTTTTCCCATTTTTTCTATTAGAAAATTATGATAGAATACCTACCTACCTAATCTCTTGTTTTTTTAGAAAAATTGTTATTTTTTAAAATGCGCTATTGTTCAACGGACCCCTTCGGGGTAATTGTTACAACAATGGTATTCATGGTATTTGATTGATTGGTAATTGTTTCATCTACCTAGGTCATTATATCCTTAGATTTTGCTCTTTTTAGTTTATGCTTAGAATATGAGCGTCATTTGAAGCGGGACCAAGTACGGGCCATGGTCATTTTGTGGATTTGATTTTTTTATTTAAAAGTGCAGGGTTATGTCTGCGAAAGGGATATTTCTCAATTTTTCTTAAGGTTTATTTAAGAGTTCAGTCATATTTCGGACAAACCTGAAAGTATAAAAAATCCCCGAATTTATTTTCTATATTTTGACTAAAAATCATTTAAATGTAACAAACCTGAAGAAAACAAATGTTTGTATTTCGGGATTAATGAAATTTTATGAAATTTTTGGCTATTTGCATAATATAAAAAACACCCGGTAGCCTAGTCCATAGGCCATGAAATATGCCGTAATATTATGAAAACTCCGTTAAAAATCTTTTCGGTTCTGGAGATACGTCCATTAAAAGCTAGACTATTTTTGTTTTGTATGGGTTTCAAGCGAACAGCAGTTTAGTTTTGATACTATATTACATTTTTTATTTGATAGAGTTTGAACAGCGATATAAAGAAAAAAAATACTTTTAAATGCTTATCCTTCTCTTGGCACTTTTACCAAGAAAATAGTAACTGTCCTATAGAAATAATAATTATTGTTCCAAGTATTCCAACCCAACAATGGTATCCACGGAATTTATTTATATTATATTTATATCGGCCCTTAGGCTTATAGATTTCAACTCATGCAAACGTCTGGCTGTCATTTTTGTAGTCTTAATGCTGTTCATAGGGAAAAGTTCGAATGTGGCTGAGCGTAGGGGATAGCGGAGCAAGTGAATCATGTTTAGGCAAATCTGTACCTACCTACTTCGTAAGGGATTTAGAATGAAACCAAAACATATTAGGCAAAATAAAGCTTAATTAATGTAGAACTAATAATATAATAATATAAAAAAAGAAAACAAACGATTTTAAATGAACAAATACGATTTAACTTTTTTTTGTCAAATGACACTACTAAAATCAACGTAAATCGTTCGAAATATTGTTATCAGGCTTTTAATTATCAGATAAATCGTCGCCAATAACACGAAGTGGCGTATTTCAGAAATTACGAAAATTGAGTTAGGTCAATCTTAGTAGTTACTTAAAAAATGTTGCTCTACAATATCACGAAGTGGCGTAAGTCAGTTCTTAATAGCTTTAGAGTTATAGCAAAATAATAATTGACTTATCTCATTTTGCTAAGAAATAAAATTTCACAGCGTAACCCAAGTTACGCCACTTTGTGAAATTATAAAATATACATATAATTTTGCAGCGGATGTCGTATCTAAGTAAGTTACGCCATCGCCAGTTCGTAAAATTGTAGCCGTAACTATTACCTTTACAATCGAAGGCAACCAGTGTACCAGTGTTTAGTATGTAAGACTCTTTTTTTGCACACTTTGGGCGTCTCTGAACGGATAATGATAGTTTCTTTAAAAACGTTAGATTCAAGTGAGATCATGGAAGGAGAAAAAAGAGTTGGTAGACAATCAAATAAAGTTATTACGCGAGACACGGCACTTCCAAGTGCAATTCACAAACACATCCAAAGATATCCAAAAATTGAATCCCATTACTGCCGATCAAGTTCCAGTAAGGAATATCTTCATCCAGAGTTAACTATTTCTAAAATCTAAGAAGAAGAAGAACTAAAGAACTAGAACTAAATCCTACTGACGATAAACCTTCGATTGACCTATACCGCAAGGTGTTTAGATCATTAAATCTTTCATTTCACCGGCCAAAGAAAGACCAGTGCTCGCTGTGTATGTCCTACAGACAAGGTGAGGAAGATGTGAAACAAATAAACTAAAGGACAGGTATGAAAAGCATTGCGACGAAAAAAACAAAATAAGAGAAATAAAAATTTGTATCAAAGAGAAAGCTCTAAAGGATAATATTGAAATTGCATGTGCAAGTTTTGATCTACAACAAGTAATTTACCTAGGTACCCCAGTCAAGGGAAAGTGCGTTGTTTCATAAAAGACGTCTTGCAAATTTCAATTTCACGGTGTATGATATTGCTTCACTGTTTTCTTTGGAATAAACTAGAGAGCAAAAGAGGGGCATCTGAAGTAAGTTCCCGTGTTTTTAAGGCAAATATACGACTCCAAAAAACATATATTAAATCGGTTGCCCTATTTTCAGATGGATGTAGTGGACAAAATAAAAATTCCATTACTGCCACAATGCTTTTATATGCTGTAGCTAAAACTTCAAATATAGAAGAGATCGCATTATACTTTTTTGAGTCATTTCATGGGCAAAATGAAGAAGATTCTGCCCATAGTGTCTTTTCTACAGCATTGTTCAATGCAGGTGACATTTTTATACCTGCCCAACTATATCAAGTTATTCGTCTGGCAAGACGTAAGCAGACGTACATTGTGCATGACCTACAGCACAACGACTTTCAAGATTTTAAAAAAATTTCCAAAGAGTTAAGAATTTTGTCCATAAGAACCTCAGATACAGGAGAGCCCATAAAATGGAACGATTTTATGGAAATAAAAGTTAAAAAACATGAGTCACTAACAATATTTTACACAACACGAAGACGGGTCGTTTAGATTAAAAAGACAAAAACTTAACTAAAGTTAAAAGTCAGAAAAAGGGGTTGCAAGAATAGCCCTGTGTAAGGTAGGCAAAAGGCCGTAAACACTATCCTTAATATTATATCTTAATCTGCGAAGCCCTAGATGGGTCAGTACTGACACTACAGTGCCTCTCCCTCGAAGTTTTAAATGCGGAACCAAGAAAAATTACTAAGAAAAAATACATGGATTGAAGTCGCTGTGCGAAGGAGACACACCATCAGTAATTCGTATAAAAAAATACCAAACATTCTATTTAAATCTTCTTCATGAGTAATCGATAAAATATTAATTGTTTATTTTGTTCATTTTTATTAGATAATATTATATTTAAATATCTTTTGTTTTGGTGTTCCCATGTTTACTTTTTCAGGGAGTTAAATAGTTTTAAAGATACCGTGAATACTCATTTTGCCGTAATATTATCGTTCTTCTTTTTGTGACTCTTTGTATTTTATTTAAATTTTAGGTATTTTTATTTTTAATTACTTTAATGTAACACGGACGTAACTAAATCTTTATTCTATGAGTTAGGGCCCTTCAATTTCACGAAATGACGTATCTCTTTTTTTTTGGAAATTTTGAGCACATAAAATGATAAATGGGTCAATCATTGCTCATGTTTAAATAGCTTACCTATATGCAGGGTGTCCGGTAAGTTCGGGGCAAACTCTCTGGAGCTTATAGGGGATGTCAAAATAAGTCTAGTGTTTCATGTAACTTTTTTCCCTACAGCGCCTCTTAACGGAGATACAGGGTCGCAAATCACATTCTTGGTTTTAACTTTTAAACTACTCTGTATAATTCAATAAAATTTTGGGATTTTCTTAAGGGGATTATTATCCTTAAATCGACATTACAAAGGGCTCTTTAACGTTTTAAGGAAGTCAGAAACGGACTGGCTCTCAAACAAAGCGGGCGAAATTTTTGACAGGTGTCATTGAATTGCGACGAAAATATGATTTTCAGATACTCCCAAGATTTTACTAAAAAAAAGCTACTCTTCTTTTATTTCGATTAAATTAACCGTTTTCGAGAAAATTTAACTTTTATTAGTTTCTAATTTCAGTATTCTTTAATAATTATTATGGTGGAATTAGACAAACTCCAGGTTAGTAAGCAGGTTGTTTCACTGACACAACAAGGTTGACAAGTTTTGTCAAAAACGCTGATTAGTCGTACAAAAGAGAATTTAATTATGGCAGAATACTCTCGCGCAGAATACATTGACATGCATTTGGTTTATGGAGAGGCTTTGTGTAATTCATTGGAGGTAAGGAGAATTTATTCTGAAAGATTCCCAGCTCGAGTTTTACCCAATCGAAAAACAGTTGAAAGAATTGATCATCGGTTATGATTATGATTTAATCGAAACAAATGAAGAGTACCTTTTTTAGTAAAATCTTGGGAGTCTCTGAAAATCATATTTTCGTCGCAATTGAATGACACCTGTCAAAAATTTCGCCCGTTTGGTGTGCGAGCCAGTCCGTTTCTGACTTCCTTAAAACGTTAAAGAGCACATTGTAATGTCGATTTAAAGATAATAATCTTCTTAAGAAAATCACAAAATTTTATTGAATTATACAGAGTGGTTTAAAAGTTAAAACCAAGAATGTGAATTGTAGAGTATACCTTTGCTACCCTGTATCTCCGTTTCGAGGCGCTGTAGGGAAAAAAGTTATATAAAACACTAGACTTATTTTGACATCTTCTATACGCTCCCGAGAGTTTGCCCCGAACTTACCGGACACCCTGTATAAAAGCAGATATACCAACAAATTCAATTATGTAGCAATAATACCTTTTTGTCAGCAACAACTCGAATATCGCGAAAATTTTTAAAACGCTCTCCTGTAAAATTGGAAAAAATGAGTTACGTCACTTCGTGTTAATGAAGAAGAAATATTGCCATTTGTTTAATTTCTCATCTTTCGAGATTTTTTAAATGTCTATTGAATTAATCATATTGGAAACCATATTTCAGCCTAGAAAAATAAACAAAATAATTTTTTTTAAAATGCCAAATAGTGTGGGCAAGTCAGCCAAAGTTGAGATGCCTTTCCCCTGGTTCCCCTAACTACACCCTACCACTTTTAAGTAAAACATTCAAATCCACAATATACATGGTGGATAAAAAATTACAAAATGTTAGTAAAGTGAATCTAATTTTTGATGTGTACCTACACATCTTACCGCATGAGGGTAAATCTCGGGAAAATGGACGGAAGTTTGAAAGCGGATGTGACATCATAACCATGCGCAGTCTACTTCAGTTAAGAGAGCAATCTAAATAATAAAACGAAACGTTTAATTTTTGTGACGAAAATTGAGTTCAGCCAGAGTCTTTTGAATATGGCTCATTTTCATGAAATAGGGGAGAGCGGAGCATGTGAATCATGTTAAGATAAATCTGCGGCTACTTCGTAAGGGATCTAAATTAAAACCAACGACCATAAAATTTCATTAGTATAGAACTAATACATAATATAAAAAAGAGAACAAACGATTTTAAATCAACAAGTATTTTTTTTTTCGACGACAGCCCTCAGGGATATTGTTATCAATGCCTTTCATTATCAGAGCAATATTGCCATATGCTTCATTACAGTACACACTGGTAATTCTTATTCATCTTCCGAGATTTCTAAAATGTCTATCGAATTTTTGATCAGCCTGGAAAAAAAAATTAAGAAATTAAAAAATGCCAAGCAGTGTGGGGCAAGTGAGCCAAAGTGGAGACGCCCTTGCCCTGCCAGCGATTTTCAAATAATTATGGGCTGTAAATCTGGCAACGTTGTTTAAAATATCGGAGGATGTTCGAAACACATTAGGTTAAGTCATGTACAGGGTGGCTCGAATTCGAGACTATGCGTATGGGGATTTCAAAAACCGTAAAATATACAGTGTCGGTCAAATTAGGGCAAAATTGCGCGTTTAGGTATCTAACAATACCTATGCCGTTAAGAAAGTTTTGACATATCCGGAGATATCCAGATTTTTTTTTAAATCGTTTTATATCATTTGTTTGCAAAATACTTCTCTAGAATGTATAGTGACAGATACTGTATCCTGGAAGATTCGTTACCTTTTGGGGACACAAATCTTTCCCATCAGTTTAATATACCAATTTCATCAATTTATGAAAAGCTGTCAAATTTGGATATGAGCAAAGGACCTGGTCCGGATGGTCTCTCACCATACCTTATTAAACACTGTAGCTTCATACTTTCTAAATCGCTTCATACTATTTTTAGTCTGGTCCTTAAAACTGAAACTTTTCCATCCTTTTGGAAATCAAGTTTCATAACTCCCATACTAAAATCAGGCGATAATTGTCAGGTCGAGAATTACAGGCCTATCAGCATCTTGAGTTGTATTCCCAGAGTATTCGAAAGTTTAGTATGTGACTACTTGTCTGCTGGTTTAAAAGATTGCTTTCACCGACCAACAATTTGGATTTCTTCCCCACCGCTCGCTCTACTGAATTAAACTTGTTTACATTTACAGATTTCCTCTTGGAATCATTGGAAGAAGGGTCCCATGTACATGCTGTATATACATATTTCACTAAAGCCTTTGATAGAATAAACCATCTAGAGCTTCTAGATTGGTTAATGTCATACCTAACAGATAGAACACAAATTGTACGCATCCAGAGCTGTCAGTCCATTGAGATTAAGGTACCATTTGGTGTTCCACAAGGCTCACGTCTGGGACCTCTACTCTTCTATATATTTATGTAAATGATATTGAATCCTGTTTTATGTTCGCACTTTTCTTACTGTTTGCTACATGAAAATCCAGAACCAGGATGATTGCCACAAACTTCAATCTGATTTGGATCGCTTGTCTCAGTGGTGCGATTTCAATGGAATCGAACTGAATATTGACAAATGCCAGTTGATGATCTTCAGCCGCGGAAGAAATCCCATCCATCAGGTTTATAACATAAACGGCTCACCACTGTTGCTGACCTCTCAAGTAAAAGATCTGGGAGTGTTGCTTAATGGTCACTTACCTTACACACATCACTTTTCATCAGTGGTCTCTAAATCACTACAAATTTTGGGCTTTATCAAACGTTGTACTAAGGATTTCCTAAATGTTCGTTCCCTCAAACTACTATTATGTTCCTTAATGCGACCACATTTGGATTATTGTTTCTTGTGTTTGGTCTCCCTTTTATAATATCCACATACTGGCCATTGAAAGAGTGCAGCATAAGTTTTTGAGGTAGCAAGCATTGAAGGGACAGCATAGAGTTGAAAACGTTATTTACTCAGAATTGGAG
>MU185138.1:181651-196256 GCA_016904865.1 Pissodes strobi
TGAAGGGACAGCATAGAGTTGAAAACGTTATTTACTCAGAATTGGAGTATTCTCTTCAGATAACATCCCTTCAGATTCGTCGTATGCACAGAGATATTACTATGTTCTATAATTTATTGCACTCTAAATCTCATAGCCCTGAGCTCACATGTAAAATCGGGCTTCATGTCTCCTCTCGCCAAACCAGACTGAACCATTCTTTTCAAGTTAATTCCCATCGCACTAACTATGACTAGATCAGCTAGACTAGACATAGACTCGAATTTGAGCCCTAAACTTATATTAATCTTAGAATGTACGTAAATCCTTATACAGGCAGCCACAATTTTAACATACAGTCGGAAGAACAAAAAAATTTATAAATTTATCAGCTAAAGTGGCTGTAGTCGGCTAGGTTGCCAAATGTATTATTTATTGCTAATGACGCGCTTGACCGCGTTTGCTCCGCTCTCTCCTACGAAATTTTAAAAACCAGAATTTTGGAGGCGATGAAAGATCCAAAAATACCAAAATGTTAAGCTTATGACCTTGGGATAGATGGTAGAGGAACATTTCAAAAAACCGTGCAGCGGGTAATAAAAGCATAACTTTACTGATCTTTGGCAAGTACTTAGTGATTATAGTGATGTATTTGTACAGGCGGACATAAATTAATTTTAACAATTATTATTTAAGCTTGTAGAACAGTCTGCTCGCAGTTATATAATATCACGTCAGGATCTTGTTCACCTCCATCGGATATCGGACAATTTTTTGACGGTATACGACCGTAGTCAGCTCCGAGCTACTTGCATAAACGTGACTACACCTCCCGACCGGGGATGTGAGGTATTCGTTACCAACCTACCACGGGACATTTTGATGCGAAAATTATACGATTTTATGGTTTTATGTGGAGCAATTTATGAAATTCGCCTTTTAATGGATTTTAGTGGATATAATAGGGGTAAGTTTGCTTTGGACATAGGTAGGGGACACCGGGGCGGAATGGGGTCTCTAACGTTAATATTTATTTTAGGAGGGTAAAAATGCAGTACAAATTTCAAAAAAATGCTGAATGATTTATTGAACTATTGTAGACACAACACGAACAAGAAATAAACACAAAACTTTTACTGTTTTTTTTTGTGTCATCCTAAAAAAAAAGTGTCCTTCACTCCATTCTGCCCCGCCTGCGGGGCAGGATGGGGTACCCGCGGTTATCGGGCTTACAGAGTTCACAAACCAGTACAGACTCGTCGTCGTCACTGTCTATCCCCGCACAAGAGTTGTGAGCCCACTTTTTACACTGGAAGCACGAAATCCAACCTTCAGATGAAGCTGAATACTGCTCATTGCAATACAAACATAAAGCGTCTTCTTCCTCCGCAGACTCCTCAGAGCTTTCTTTTACTTCAATCTTTTGCTTTTTTCGCATGGGCTTATTCTCTTTTCCTTTCTTCTGTTTTTGACCAGAAAGATTCTTTTTAACTTTGTTTTTTTGTGCTTCGTTAACCTGATTTGTTCTCTCTATTGCTTCGGCCAGTTCTTTTTGATAAGGTGACGATGTGAGAATAGCGGTTTTACCTCTTTTTCTTTGCACTCGTTTAACGGTGGTCTTTACTTTTGGTATTGGCATAATAACTTCCGGTGAAAGGGCTGGAAAACTGGAACTGCTAGGTGAATTTATTGGTGCATTAGGAGTGTCAGGCATCCAGGAACATTGGGGTAGAGTGTTATTTTGAGTTTCGGTTATATTTTTCATCGTGACTTTGGAAGGCGGGGTTAACGTATTTTTAAAGGAATCTTGATTTTCTGGAGGCTGATCGATTTTAGGAGCAGCTTGTGGTTCAGACTCATCCGCTGGAGTAGGATCGGCTTCTGTTTCAGGCTCAGGACCGGCTTGAGTTTCAGCAATGGGAATATTAGTTGTCTCCGAGGGTAAGAAGTCATCATCATTAAAAATACCCTCATTTGTTGGCCAAATACCCGTTTTCTCGAAACCTTTTAGCGCAGTTTTCATGTTCGCAGCATTAATAAAGGCTTGCCCAAATAAGGTTGATATTTGGAATAAAGTAACAACTTTACCTGGGTTTGACCGTAACCATTTTCGCACTTCGTCTTCGTAATATAGACTCAAAGGTTTCATAAACGCAACATCCAAAGGCTGGAGTCTGTGCGAACAGTGAGGTGGGAAGCACAATAAAATGAGGCCATTTTCACGAGCTAGATCGATTACTTCAAGGTTTTTGGTGTGGGAAGCATGCCCATCAAAAAGTAAGAGGATAGGAGTTTGTTTTTTTGCATTAGAAAATTCAATAAACTTTTTAAACCACTTCAAAAACACTTCTACAGTCATCCATCCAGAGTCATTAACTTCAGCCCAACCACCAGGCGGCAAACCTAATTCAAATTCTTGTTGTTTCTTTTTTCGGGGAAAAATCAACATTGGAGGCATGAAATTTCCCGCAGCAGAACAACAAATTTCGGCCGTTACTGTGTTACCACGCTCAGCAGAAGTCAATACGCCCACTTGACGTTGTCCTCTATTGGCAATAATTTTTGAATGTTGCTTAGGAATAACCGTAATACCAGTCTCGTCGCAATTATAAATTCTTTCCCCAGTAATATTATGTTTAACAATAACTTGATTTAACAATGTAAAAAACTGCGCCCCATCGCACGCGCTCCAGAAGTAGCCTCGGGCTTTCTCAAGCTTAATTCTGGATGACGCCTCATAAAAAATTGCGCCCAATCTTCCCCTGCCATTTCTGTTTCTTCATTAAATGGATGCCTACAACCATTTCGAACCGCTAGTTGATAGGCTAACCTTCTTAGTTCTTTTATTGTTAAACCAAACAGTCTCTTTTGCATATCCTTTAAATACGAAACCAGTTCCAACTCTTGTTCATTAGTAAAAACACATTGATATTTGCCTGCTGTTTTGTCAACCTTTGAATTTGGATCATCCCTACGTTTTTTTACATACCTCTCTAATGTAGTTTGCGGAACGTTAAACTGGTCTGACGCTTTTTTGTAGCCCATTACGCCTCTAATTACCGCATCCACTGCTAGTTCCATAGATTCAGTACTCCACTGCTGTCTAGCGGTCTTTTTAACATATTTGCGAACCATCTGAAAATATCACAAAGCTTAAATTTTGATAATTAAGTAAAGCCGGGGCGGAATGGGAAATGACCCCATCCCGCCCCACCCCATTCTGCCCCAGATGCTTCGAATTACAAAACATAACGTTTCACCAGACATTCTTTGTCAAAGTCTTAAAGTATAAATGTCGAAAGATACTTAAAAACATGCCGTATAAGGTAAAATAAACAACAAGCATCAAAACAAACAAACAATTTACTTACTTTGTGTTAAAAAGCCGAAAAGTTATACGAACACATACAATTTTACCACGTTTGGTCGAAAACACTCTTAACTGTATGCAATCGCTTGTTTGATGTTGTCAGATAATGCGCGGGACTCTAATATATAATAGCAGGGGGCGCTAGTAATATCGGCAACCTGGAGCGGGAAATTTAAAACCAATCCCGTTCTGCCCCGGTACCCCGTTGCGCCCCGGTGTCCCCTACCTATATTTATAGTATTTTAATCATAAGTTGTTATTTGGCCCTAGCGGCATGAGAACTTGATGGTGGGAGCAATGAATCTATATAGAAGACAATTGGTAATTTTTCAGTTGACGTGTCAGGCCGATGTTGAAACTCATAAATTGAGTGTTTTTCCATCATTTTTAGACGTTTTTTATTGGCGGAAACCTAGTAGTAATCAATTGTCTTGCGGGACAGTGCCAGTGGAGCGAATAGGAGTGCTGGGTTGGGTAAAAAAGTGCTTAAAAATAAAAAGTATTCGGTTTGCAAATACGAATTTTGTTAAAAATATGTGTTATTTTTATAAATATTCCAGTGGCGTAACAAGGTTAGGGAAAAAGGGCTCCACTGCCGCGTTGCGGTTAATTAATTTTGTATCATTCTACTAATATTTCACTTCACGCATCTGCCACTGCTCGCTCCGGTGGCACAACCAAACAACATTGTCACCATCTCCAAATTCTATATTTTTTCAAAAATGGAACCATTTTTAAATATCTTTAGGCGCCCCCAAAAGTACGTTCCGTTTAGCAAGAAAATAAGCTCAAAAAAGTAATAAAACTTTAGTTTGCAAAACGAATTCTCCAACAGTAACGCAAATTTGAATATGTTTCAAAGTCAAAAAAGAGTCTGTTATTTGAAATAAATTAAATTTTCTTCATTTCATGATTTTGAATTTTGGTACTCATTTTTTTTTCATATGTCTCAACTACTGTGCGACAGGTGTGAGGCAAGCGTGTTAACTTTATTTATTTTAGGGATGTGCTATGTGAAATATTCCACTGCAGAATCAGCAAGGATGGCCTCCCTAGTGTTGAACACCTGCGAAATTCAGCCTGGTTACGCTGTCGTAATCAAAATATCTTTCGATAATAACAAGTTGATGCTTATGATGATCCCGAAACACATAACATACGAACAAGTAGTTCAGGAAATATCACGCCGCATTGGGCACGGTTTGATTTCGGTGACGTTAACGGATCAGGCTGAGATCAGCAAAGATGATTCGAAGTGCGCTCTACTGCGTTACGGCACGCACAGACAAGCCTTGGAGGCCAGAAGGGCGATATGGCCTGGTGTTCAACTGTGGGACACGTTCATACTAATCGAATGGGCGGAGCCGCAGGATCTTAAATTAGTAAGTGTATCGTGAATTTATTTAGAAAATGAGTTATGTGTAATAAGGCAGGTTTGGGTTGAGATTTTACTATTTCTGAAGGAAATCGATTACCATTGGCGTGTCTATCTATAGGCAAAGCAAGGTATTTAAATTAATAAAATACTAAACATCATATATTTTTTTTGTCATACGCTCCCAAAAACAGCTATTTTACGGACTCATTTGAGTCCGTAAAATGCTTCTTTTTAGGCCTAGTCCCTAAAAGTCGTCATGGCAACCTTTACGGACTACTCCAAAATTCCTGAATATGTCTAAATGTCAAATTTCGAATGACATGACAAAATTGTCAAATAGTTGCTACGATATCAATTTCTAAGCTAACTTTTTCGAACATTAGGACTTCAAAAATTATGGTAAATTTGCAAATTTAAGCGTTCTGAAGAAGTGCAAAATTTTGGGAGCATATGACAAAAAATAGTGTTTGTCACACGTACCTAAATGAAGTTTTTCAGGACTCATCTGCTATTCCGGACTCGGCTAACGCCTCGTCCGGAATTAGCAATGATTCATCCTGAAAAACTCTATTTTAGGTACTTGTAACAAAAATAACTATTGAAAAGCCATTTATTGCCACCTAAATTTCTGACAATCGTGAGTCAAATAGTATAAAGATACTAGTTTTAAAAGACCATATTTTTCGCACGAGCACGAAATTAGGAAACGACTCGCTTGCGGAGAGTTTCCTAACGTGCGAGTGCGCTAAATGGCTTTTAAAACGTATGTTTTATACTATTTTTTCTATTTTGCACGTTTTTTAATGAAAAATATGAATTCATTCAAGTCGCGATCAAAAGTTGGACGGTCATCTTGTCACTTTTGACGTCTGTATTATTAGGAATCCCATTCAAAACGGTGTCGAAATTTTTTCTAGTGAGCCTTGACATTGAATAATTTTGTTAATATCATAGCAAGCAGTCAACAAAAATAGTGTCGAAAAGAGCTTCTTTTCAACACTACTTTGCGTATCGAAAAGACTTCTTTATGATACCAAAATAGAAAAATAAACACTACATGACCAAAACTAAAAAAAAAATACAAAAGAAAACATTTTTATAACTACAGATAAATTTAACCCTATTGAAATACAAACTTATAACTAATAAGTAACTCAACTTCAAATATTATTATATCTAAGCTTCCTATAAATTTGCTTTCGAGCAAGGAAAATTTCGCCTAAATTTAAAACTAAATATTTTCTTAACCAAATATGATATGGACCTACGGTTTTTAATGATTAATAAATTTATCCCTTAGGAAAAACTTTCCAAAGTTGGATTTTTTTAAACTTTCAAAGCAAAAATTATATACAGGGTGTCAAAGAAGACGGTGATTTTTGCTCCAATTTCAATAACATGTAACTTTCATAATTTTTTTGAATTTTGTCACTGTACGTCAATTGAATTACTGGTCCATAGCAAAGAAAGCGGTCTGTCAAATTTTTGATAACTTGAGATATTGGTTTTTTGTATAACCTTGATTTTTTTCAACTTTTTAGTAGCTAGACCCCACTGTGCGTTGTATCGTGCAACTATAAGTGATTATCATTATACCTTACGAAAAGGTTGTTTATGTCCAGTATGTACCTAAATGTTATGATGTGCAGTGGCGTACTTAATCACTTATACTATGATTTATGAGTATCTCACAATTTTTCCCGATTGTTTTGTATTGGAAAGTACTCGCCCCTAGATTAAGCAAGTTATTTCCATATTTTTGATTTTTTAATATTGCACTGTATCTACATGTATATTTTACAGTGTGTCTAAAAATTTAAAAAAAATATATAATTTTTTAGTTAATTTTGTTTGATGTGTTTGATTTTGCGAGCGAATACTTTCCAATACAAAACAATTGTGAAAAATAGTGAGATACTCATAAACCATAGACATATTATGAGTGATTACGCCTCTGCACATCACAACATTTAGCTACAATTTTTTTACTGAATATGAACAAGCTTCTCGTAAGGTATAATAAGCAAAGTTTGCACGATACAACGCACAGTATGGTCTAACGACCAAAAAGTTGAAAAAAGCAAGGTTTTGCAAAAAAAATCGGTCTCTTAAAATATAGCAGATATCAAAAATTTGACAAACCACTTTCTATGGACCAGTGATTCAATTATTGATGTACAGTGACAAAATTTAAAAACATTATTATGAAAGTTTCATGCTATTAAATGGTTTGGCTCCCCGTGCGATATTTGTAATACAGTAATCTGTAAAAACTGCGCTGAAATAAGTACTACTGAAGCCCATGGCAGTTGCGCTAAATCAAAGGAAGATAGTTTTTTGTTGTTCCAGCTGTATGGTCAAGGACGCTCAAAGAATGAAAGTATTAATTGAGCAACTGGAAAAAGTTAAATCATCAAACAAAAAGAAAGATATTCATATAGAAAAATTGAATACCAAGCTTCAAGAAGTCTCGAGTGAACTTAAAAAGGAAATTGATGAATTAACTAAAGATAATCAAGACAAGAAAACGCATATCCAACGGTTACAGCGTATAGGAGTTTTAACTATCAAGATGTCGTCGAGAATACTAAAAACGAGTATCTTAATCAAATTAGCAGCCAAAAAGAAGAAATTAAAAAGTTGAACAATGAGATCCTTGGGCTAATGCAACAAAATAAAATTTTGCTGGAAAAATTAAAACAAATAGAAGAACGGAGAACAAATTAAAGTCGGACATAAAAAATGAGTTGAACACTTAAAAATAATATGTTGGTAAGCATAGAAACTCACGAAAGATAATGAGGTGTTCACTAACGATTTGAAAAAGTGCAACTTCGAATTATTTAATGCACGAGACGAGATCCATATGCTCAAGCAGATGAAACCAACTGAGTTAACTGATAAACACAACAATCAAACGAACCTGTCAAACACCAGGAAGCAACACAGAAAGCTCCAAAGAAGGTTAGGAAGTCGCAAATTTTAATTTATGGAAGCAAGTCGATTGCAATGGAAACAGGTTTTATGGTTAGAAAGCACTTTATAAATGGATTTGACATAAATTGTCAGTATAGAGGCAACGCTCTAATGGATGATTTTATGAATGATGTCGAGGTTTTAACGAGAAATTTTAACAAAAATGATTTCGTGATACTCTTTACAGGTAAAGAAAATGCTGCCCTTGGAACGAGCGTCAGTGGCGCTTCTTTGAATGGACTTTCTAAAATCATGGAGTTTACAAATCTTATCATAGTTGGACCGCCATATACCCGTAATAGACAAATACTCAACAAATTTATCTTGGATGCTGACTTTATTATATACAACAGAGTATTTAAGAGTAAACATAAATCCTTTTTTCTTAGCTTCGATAATTTTGCAGCGGTGAATGACAGACACCGGCATGCAGCGCCAAGTTCTAACGCAAAACGAGCTCTTATTTATTACATCAGCGGACAAATTAAAAATTGGTTTAAAACATCCGATAATTCAAATATGAACGAAAGCGATAAGATGATTGCTCCTGAATCTCCACCAAATTTTTGCCAAGTTCCAGTTCAGACGATGACAACGTAAATTGCTTAAAAGTGTACTACCAGAAGACCCGGGGTCTACGCACTAAAACAATTCAGTTCTATACCGAAATGGTAAACTCCGATTATGATGCAGTTGTTTTGTCAGAGACATGGCTTAACGAGTCTATTCTAAATCAGGAACTTTTCTGGAGCAACTTTGTGGTTTACCGAAAGGATCGTAATACCATTCCGACAGGCAAAGAGAAGGGTGGCGGATTGCTCATAGCAGTCAGGGCATCATACACATCTACCATCTACTCAGTACCTAATAATACCGTAGAGCAACTGTGGGTTGGTGTGGACGTTGACAGTATGCATTATGTGTTCTGTTGTGTTCCTTCGTCGCCATCATCTGTTTATGAATAACATATTGGCTCTGTGAGTTACATTATGGACAGGAAAATTGACTCAAGGGTTACAATTCTAGGAGACTTTAATTTGCCTAACTACACAAGAAACTCTAAACCGATAGATGTAAGAGAACATCCAATTTCTGATGATTTTTCTGGTTTAGTTTGGGTTAGTTTGGTGATTTATAAATAACATATTGGCTCTGTGAGTTACATTATGGATAGGAAAATTGACTCAATGGTTACAATTCTGGGAGACTTTAATTTGCCTAACTACACAAGAAACTCTAAACCGATAGATGTAAAAGAACATCCAATTTCTGGTTTAGTTTGGGTTAGTTTGGTGATTTTTCTGGTTTCATGAACGATTTAAATACCGAAATCTCCTCAATTTTCATTTCAAGTAATGATCGTGAAATGTTGTTGTATGACTGCGTGTGTTCCTACGATTTAAAACAAATCAACAACGTTTCTAGAAAGTGATATTGGACCTTGTTTTTTCCAACTGCCAAGACATATCGCTGTCTGGTTGTAAGCAACCTCTGACGTCAACGGACGCGCACCATCCTGCAGTTAGAGTTAATTTTTCCGATGTCGAATCAATTTGCGTGCAGGACGAGAACATACCTACTTTAAACTTTTTTAAGTCCGATTATGTCAAAATTAACTACAATTTGGAGAAAGCTGACTGGTAGGTGCTCAACTCACCACTAGCAACTATTGACGCTAAAATTGAGTACTTATACATCATATAAACTGTAATTAATATGTATGTACCTAAAAAAACTGTGCAAGGACATTAAATTTCCTAGTTATTTCTCACAACAAACGGTCAAGTTCATAAGGGATAAAAACAAAACCTTAGACAGACTTAAGAGAATCAAGGGACGGAATGACCATCGTAAGATTCAGCTGGATCAGGAATATAAAAACTCTAGAACCCCAGGCCAAACTGAGTATTGAAAGGGACTATGATGCGTTCATTCGTTCATCGCAGCAACACTTTATTAGGAACCCTAAATCCTTCTGGTCCTACCTGCGGTCGAAACGATGTTTATCTGGATATCCTGAGCAGATGCAGTACAATGGTGTCATAGGTTCTGACCCTCATATGATAGCGGATCGGGTATTTTCAGCCTGTCTTTAAAGCCAACGGTAGAGCTTCCATTAACAATTCCTCGAGCCTTTTGGGAACCACCATTAATTTATGTGAAGTAGAGGTGACTGCCGACTCGGTGTTTAAAAAGTTGGCAACGCTTAATGTAAACAAGGCTGCTGGCCCCGATGAGATAGCTGATAGCTCCCGTGTTTGTAAAAATGTGTAGTCCTACCCTGGCCATGCCCTTGAGCATTATCTTTCAATGTTCCTTGCAATCAGGAATCTTTCCAACGATATGGAAGAAGGCCGCAATCACCCCCATCGTTAAGAGCGGAGACAGGTCGGATGTAACCAACTATCGCCCCATATCTGGCATGTCATGATTTGAAAAGGTGTTGGATTCACTGGTCACTGATATTGTATCATCTTCTTTTCACAATGTTCTATCAGATCATCAGCACGGATTTTTATCTCGGAGGTCGTGTGAGTCGAATTTGGCAGCAGGGGTTATCTTGCAAGTGCACTGGATGCTTCTGTGCAGGTTGACGCGGTCTATTTTAATTTCCAAAAAGCCTTTGATGTCATGTCATAGAATTCTCTTAAATAAATTGAAAAACTATGGTATTGGTAATCCTCTACTATCCTGGTTGAGTAGCTACCTAATAGGCCGTACACAGAGTGTAAAGTTTAAAAGGTCTTTATCCAGGGATATTACCGTGTACTCGGGAGTTCCGCAGGGATCACATTTTGGACCAATGTTCTTCCTGCTTTTCATAAACGATTTGGTCAGAGTTGAAATTGATGAGTTGGTTGAATGGTGTTCAAGTAACGCCATGACTCTAAATACTACGAAAAGTAAGATTATATCGTTTTCAAGGAAAAAATGCTTATAGACCACTCATATTCGATCAATGAGATACAACTGCAGACTGCAGCGGGTGGCTATAATTAACGATCTTGGAGTTGTATTTGATAACGAGCTACGTTTTACTCAGCACATTGACAGCGTCGTTGCGAAAGCTTTCAAAATGGCAGGATTCATTATGCGGCAGTGCTGGGACTTTAAAGATATTGTGGCACTTAACGCAATATACTCTGCATTGGTCAGGAGCCACCTTGAGTATCGTTGTGTCGTATGGACGCCCTTGTACCAGATTCATGTCAAGCGTATTGAGAGGGTGCAGTCCAAGTTTGTGACCAGGTTGCTACTGTCTGCTAACTCACAGAAATCGGTTTCAAATTCAGCATTACTATCTACATCATCTGAGCTATGACCACTTTCTTTCCAGTTTTCTTCATCTCCTGATGAGCTTTCTATATATTCATTTCTTCTTTTATTTTCTTATGATATGTTTTCTCACGACCTTTTACTTTTTTTCGTGCAATCCTTTGTTCCTTTTCCACTTTTTTATGTTCGGCACAGGGAAAAGGAAAATCCTATACCACTCAACGAGCGGTGTGTGTGCGGATAAGACGGTGGACGTTGGACTTGAAGCGCTGTAGGCTGTAGTTTTCGGGAAAGACGGTACCCTGAAGTTCAATTCAAGGCGAGGTAGTTCTCCCGACCAATGTATCTCGCAACAGCGGCGTCCTAGGTGTTCGCAACAGAATCATATGTTGATGAGCAGCTTGGGTCTGCCGAGTGTTAAGGTTTGGTACAACTCTGGGCGGAATCATAAGTGCCAGCTCGTTCGAACACCTTCCTTAGTAGTATCGATAGTAAAGTTCGATGTTCAAGGCTATCGAGGTCTTTAGTCAACTCTGGATCATCCACAAGACGGACTGCTCTTCTCCGTATGGAGTCTAATATTTTGAGCAAGTGTTTGGGTGCCGAGCTCCACACATGGGAACAATATTCCAGAGATGGTCTTATCTGAGCCTTATAGAGCAGTAAGAACTGATAAGATGTATACAACTTTTTTGCTCTCTCGAGTGCTCCTAGCTTTTGTGCTGCTACCTTGGCGATTTTTATGACGTGATTACGTCAATACATGTTGTTTTCTACGTTGATGCCCAGCAAGCTTATGGATGAGGCCAGAGTCCAGAGAGAATTAAACTTAAAAGTTTTTTTTCTTTGCAGAGTCAGTGTTTGTCCTGTCATTGATAACTCAGGTCCTAAGGTGTTTGTTTTTTTTTGAGACGACAGCTGCTTGAGTCTTTCTTGCAGTAAACTGAACATTGTTTTCCTCACCCTGTTCCATGATGACGTTCATATCCTCATTGATGGCAGCAATCTGATTTTCTCGCTCGCGTTGGGAACGAGCAGCGGTCATTGCAAAGCTGTAAATAGAATTGTTTGTCCTGTCTAAGAGATCGTTGATATAGAGCAGGGACAGTGTGGGAGATAATGTACACCCTTGAGGAATTCCGACATTGATTTTAGATTCCTCCGGGAGATCTCCATCAATACCAACTCGAATGCTTCGATCCCTTAAGAAATTGGAAAGCCATAGAAGCAATGCTGGTGGTAGTCCGTATGCTGTCAATTTGCTTAACAATCCTTCATGTCACACCCTATCAAATGTTTTGGACATCAAATAAAGTTTCTCTCTCGATGGCTTTGGTCCACAGGTGGGTCATGAAAGTCAGAAGATCTCCCGTTGATCTGTGCTTGCGGTAGCCATACTGGCGATCGCTTATGATGCCTTCCGATTCGAGATATTTTAAAAGCTGTTCGTTGATCAGTTTCTCCATGACTTTGCACATGATGGGAACTAAGGCAATTGGACGGTAGATATTTGGAATCGTTTTTTTACCTTTCTTCGGGATTTTTTGCACCTGAGGCTAGAAGGAAAGCATGCAGTTCTGTATGATAGGGAGAAAAGCCTGCCTAGTGGAGCTGTTAGTTCAGAAGCACTATTGCGGGAACGCCATCCGGTCCTGTGGCTTTGTTAGTGTCTAGGCTTTTGAGTATTCGTGTCACTTCACCTCTTCTCCTGTTCTTTTTTGCATAATATTCTCTCAACGCGATATTTTCTTTCATTTTTCGTTTCCTAACTGGTTTTGAATCTGGCCAGAACAAGGCTTTTTTATATGTTGAATATTACTTGGACATCAACATCTATTAGGATTTCTCGGGTTCGTTCTTTTGTATCACTTTGTTTTGGTGGTGTACAATGAATGGGATCTGCAAACTTCATTCCTTTCGATTTCTGTGTTTCCTTATTGCCTTTATATTCTATGTTGTTATCATTAATTTGTTCAGTTTCTCCTTCTGTCACTTCTTTCACTTCGAGGTCATTTTCTTCTTACTCTGTTTCATTTGCTACTGACTTCTCGGTAATCTTTTTTCAGAGCTTACAAAGGCTTGTATCTTCAGTGGAACCACTCTACCCTAAATTTTCTACTTCAATTTCCGAGTTCTGAACCACAGCAAGCTTATTATTTATTGATGTTTTTTCAAAGTGAACATTTTCTACGTCAAATGGACATAGACGGCTTGCATGAAAACCATTTCTAATGGTATCTTCACCAATATGAGTTAATGCTTTTTTACAAATTAAAGCAAAATCATGTTTTTCAAGTTTGCCGTTAGAATTTTCATTTTTCCATGTTTGAATCTCCTTTCTGTAAGCAAGCTTGAGGAGTCTAAAAAACGGCAATGTCAAGGGGCTGCAAGAGGTGAGGCGAGTTTGGGTATAGAGCCACCTGATATCCCATTTGCGCACAAATATTTGACAAGTGAAATCTAATCAAAGAATATTGGAGAGTGCCTAAGATTTTATCACGATCATCAAAATAGCCATTGAAAGCAGTCCACATCTAAGCATATTTGACAAACGATTAAAGTCTCGTTGTTTAAACCCGTTTCAAAATATCAGTTTTCATTTTCTTTCACAATGAATTTAGTTGTTTATTATTTAATATCTGAGGCGTTATTTAATATTATTAATGAAGGTTGTATTACTCTTGGCCATATCATATTGCGGCATTTTTTGAGCACCCTGTAATGAGATTCACATTTTTCCAACCTGACTAATATGAATTTGTCGATTTTTTCTATATTAATATTTTAACACAATCGTTTTAATGTTTGGGTTACGTTTAGCTAGAGAATAAAGAACCTTTCTTTGATGTGCTGTGTGCCTCAGTCAAAATATTTGATATCCTAAAGATTTTTATAAATAAACAATTCAAGCTCAAAGTGTGGCTTTCATAGTGAAACCATCAGTGAATTTGTGTGTGCCGCTTTTTGCATATTTAAAGATAAGCAGGTGTTTTTCACGGTCATGGAACAATCCAGTTTTGCCAAAGTGGCAATATTTTATCGAATTATGGAGGGATCGATTTCTGTGTTACTGTCCTTGTAATTGTTTGTTATTATTGTTAATTACTTTCGGAACAGAGCCGCTTTACGTAGTACTCATAGGTAGGTAGGTACTTCGCGAGTTGCTGCTCTTAGTAAAGTGTATCTCAAGGTATATCGTCATGCCTTTTAACATCAATAATAAGATGCATTATTTACAACAGGCTAACAGGTATTTTACGAGTGGAAACAGCATTATAAAATAATCTTTTTTAGCGTAAAAATTTTTCGCACGCGTTTCAAGTGAATAGCAGTTTATTTAGGCATCTTAGCTATCTCTTGAAAAATGACAAGGCCATATATTAGACTCTGTATATTTCCCTGTAATAAAACTTTCTATCCGGGACTAGACAATGAAGAAAACAGCATACCTAAATGAATTCTAATTGAACTTTGAATTTTGTCTGTCGTTTGTCCATCAGTTTAATTGCGCCTATATTATACAGTGATGGGCTAAAATATGGAACAAATTCATTATCTCGTAAACCACATTTTTTTTTAAATCGCTCGAACCCGTCGATTTTGTTTTTCGATCGCGCATATTCTGA
>MU185138.1:196266-282360 GCA_016904865.1 Pissodes strobi
TAGTGAGTTAACGTTTTAACTGATTAGCTCAATACTATCCCCAAAACTTAACTCTACAAGCAATAAAAAATAAACAATAAATTTTTACATATGTTTTACATGTTTGACAAATCTGACAAGCCTAATTTACATTTTAGAAAATTAAATCTAGGTTTTGCAATTGCTTTTGTAAAAATATCTGCCAGTTGTATTTCTGTTGACACATATTCTAACTTTATTGTACCATTTACATAAAGATCTCTAATAAAATGGTACTTTACATCAATGTGTTTAGTACGTTGGTGAAATTCAGGATTTTTAACTAATTTAATGGCACTTATATTGTCCATAAACAAAATATTGTCCTGTTTAGCCGCATTAATACTAATTTCACTTAACAAACGTATTAACCATAGAATGTCTTTCACTGCACTAGCCGCACTCACATATTCTGCTTCTGTTGTGGACTGGGCGACACATTGTTGTTTTCTGCTCTGCTATACGATTGCTGCACTGCCATACATGCACAATACACCTGATGTTGATTTCCTCGTCTCATTGTCACTTGCAAAATCCGCATCACTGTAGGTTACAAAATCTCCATTATTCGTATAGAGCAGTCCAAGATTTTCTGTGCCTTTTAGGTATCTAAGGATTCTTTTAACTAGTTGACAATGGGCCTTCGTCGGCTTGTCTAATACTCTGGAAGCAATTCCAACGGCAAATGCGATATCAGGTCTGGTGACTATTTGCAAATACATTAGACTGCCCACTATCTCTCTGTATGGAAAATCATCTTCTTCACTGGCTTTCCATCCAGTTTTCATGGGCGTAGAAACAGGTTTTGCCTCAGCCATTCCAAAACGATACAAAATATTTTTTATATAACTGGCTTGATTGATGAAAATCGAACCATTTCCACACCGCTGAAGTTCAATTCCTAAGTAACTGTTCACATTGGTTGTAACTTTTGCTTCAAACTTGACACTCAGCTGGGAAAGAAAATCCGAGGCTTCATTTTCACAATTTGTTGCAATCAATCCATCATCCACGTATAAAAGTAATAACAATTTTGTACTGTTGAAGTCTTTAACATACAAACAAGACTCAGCGCTACTTTCTATTAAGCCATATTCCAAAAGAAAATGCTTAAATGCTTTATTCCAGCACCTAGGGGCTTGTTTTAGGCCGTATAAACCCTTTACTAGTTTGCACACACGGTTTGTGCCATCTTCGAAGCCTTTGGGTTGTTGCATAAAAATATCCTCGTCAAGCGTGCCATAAAGAAATGCTGATTTAATGTCAAATTGTTTCAAACTTAAGTTTTCGCGAGCTGCTACACAAAGCACTGTTCTAATAGTGTCAAAACGTGCCACTGGACTGAATGTCTCTGAATAATCGATGCCCTTTTCTTGTGAAAAACCGAGTGAAAAACCTTTGATGACAAGGCGAGCTTTATAACGTTCAAGTGTTCCATCCAAATTGTATTTAATTCGATAGACCCAACGATTATCAATCACTTTCTTGTTTTCTGGTTTATCAACCAAAAACCATGTAGTGTTTCTATGCAACGAGTCGATTTCTTCTTTCATAGCATTAATCCAGTATTGGGAATCTTCTGAGGAAACTGCCTCACTATAACTTGTTGGTTCAAAATCGGCTAACATTGCCACAGGAACCCCAAAGAAATCAGGTCTTTTGATTTTGTTTCGGTCACGTAGCTTGGATAAAACAACGGGTGATGACACATTTTCTTCTGTAGCTGATTCGTTAAACTCGTCGACCTCTTGCTCAGGGTCGTTCTGAAAATTTTCAAATTCACTCACAGAAACACACAGCTTTTCCGATTTAAAGGTGACATCATGGCTGAAAACTACGTCATTTATGTTTGAATCTTATATTCAACAATAATTATTTCAGCTTAAATAAACAGTCTTTATCCGTGACCGCAAATAAATGCTGTCAGTTATTAGTTCAAAGAAAATACCCAACATGCAGCGGTTGCGATATATTGTATCATTGAATAGGATTTTATTATTAGTTAGTCTGGAAGATTATAACGTAGGATAAATACGCATTTATAATATTCTCTGTAAAATATTTCTATACGGTTTGTTAATAAAGCCACATTATTCTTATATTGTATCTTTTATTATCTCATAATTCGAACAGGTTATGGGCCCAGGTACGTCGCGTTAGCTCGCCTGTATTAGAGATAATAAATAAAGGGTACAATCGCGAGTAGTGTTCGCTGTTGTGTGATTAACCGGAATAATGGCGGAAAGTGCGAAATATAACGTCGAAAAGTTAAACGGACAGAACTATCAGTCATGGAACTATTTGGTAAAAATGTTACTAATAAACGCTGATTTATGGGACGTAGTTTCGACTGAATTACCAACACAGGGAGACCAAAACACTGCCTGGAAAAAGAAAAATGACAAGGCCTTATCAACTATAGCCTTACTTGTCGACGTTAATCAGTTAGTGCATATCAGAAATAAGGAATACGCGCGTGATGCGTGGGAAGCACTAAAGGAGTATCACCAAAAATCGAGTTTATCTAGCATGGTGTTCCTATTAAAACGAATTTGTAGGCTATCGCTAGAGGAGAATGGTGATATGGAAGCACACATCAGTTTATTCTTGGAGTTACTGAATAAATTGGCCGCCTTAGGAGAAGAAATTAAGGACAGGTTTGCAGCAGGAATTTTGCTGGGAAGTCTTCCAGATTCACACAGTTTTTTAATAACAGCGCTGGAAAGTAAGCCATCGAATGAATTTACGCTTGAGTTCGTGAAAAGTAAATTAATTGATGAACACAGGAGGCGTCAAGGAGCTTCGAGAAGTCAAGATGAGTCGGTCATGAAGTCAGTATATAAAGGTGACAAAAATAACCATACTGCAAGTGTAAATGTAAAGCAATGTTATTTTTGTAACAGGAAAGGCCATTTTAAACGAGAGTGTTTCAAGTATAAAGCGTTTAAAAAGGAAAGGGCCAATAAAGTTACTGATAACGATACTGATGGCATGTGTTTTATGGTAAATCTGGGCTCAAATGACGTAAAAAGGGATTCCGCTTCGTGGTATGTGGATTCAGGAGCTTCGAGCCACATGGTAAACTACAAAGAATTTTATACCCAATTTGACGATAGCAGAAAAGGCGTTGTGAAGTTAGCGGAGGAAGGGCAGCATTCCAAGGTTCAGGGTATAGGAACAGGATTCATCAAGTGCGCCAATAGTGCGGGAGTGAACAAGCTAAAAATCGGCGACGTGTTATATATGTGCCGCGATTAGATTCAAATCTACTTTCTGTGAAAAAGCTGACAAGTGCGGGATATAACGTGAAGTTCGACAACAATAAATGTGAAATCGTCCTGCGCGGAAAAGTGATCGCGAAAGCAAGGGCGGCGCCCGACTTGTACAAGCTAGCGACTGCGGAACAGGCATTGAGCGTCGTTAATGAACACTCCAGGGACTGTCAGCATATATGGCATCGACGTTTTGGACACAGGGATATGGACGCAGTCAGGCATTTGATAGAAAAATGGCAACCGGGATTAATATTAAGGATTGTAGGATTAGGGAAACTTGCGACTGCTGTGTGAAAGGTAAAAATATTCGTAAGAGTTTTCCGAAATTTTCTCAAAGCAATACATTTAATATACTTGACTTAATACATACAGATGTTTGCGGTCCCATGAAGACTGTTACTCCAGGGGGTAAACGTTACATTCTTACTTTAATAGATGATTTCTCAAGGTATACAACGATATATTTATTGAACCATAAAAGTGAAACTGTAAAATATATTAAAGAATTTATCGAGTTAATGAGTAATCAGTCAGGTAGGGTTCCGAAGGCTATTAGGTCAGACAGGGGTGGCGAGTACGTAAATAATGCTTTAAGGGAATATTTAAGCGGTAAGGGCATAAAAATACAGTACACCGCGGGGTACTCTCCAGAGCAAAATGGGGTTGCAGAGAGAAAAAATAGGTCGCTAGTCGAGATGGCTAGGTGTATGTTAATTGATGCGGACTTACCAAAGAAATTTTGGGGCGAAGCAATAGTTACAGCCAATTATCTGCAAAATCGACTACCAACCAAGTCAAAACAGAAAACACCATTTGAGTTATATATTATAAAATTTATAGTCACATTCCAAAGGAAAATATAAAAAATAAATTTGATAAAAAGGCGGAATTACTAGCGTTCGTGGGATATTCTGATGAATCTAAGGCATATAGATTGTTAGATATAGATACAGGGCGTATAAAAATTAGTCGTAGTGTGATATTTCCTGAAAGAAGTATTTGTATCAAAGAAAAAGAGGTAAAAGGCGAAGAAGTGACCATTGAGTTCGAAAAGGAACAAGGGGTTGGAGAGCCAAACCACGCAGAGAAAACTGAGGTCACACATTTCGAAAATACGGAGGAAATAGAAAAAGTTACGGATGAATCTAGTTCATATGATAGCTTAAGTACAGAACAATCTCAAGACAGTGATTACAGTTATCAACCAAGCGCAGAAGAGCATGACATAGAGGAGGAAGAACATGAAAATAGTCGTAATAAATCAAGGAGAGTAAATAAAGGAGTTCCACCTGAGCGCTACACAGCGAAGTTAGTTGAACTCCGGGAAATAGAGCCTAAAAGTTTTAAGGAAGCTCTTACCAGCAATGATAGCGGAAAATGGAAGAAAGCTATGGAAGAAGAAATGAAATCTTTAAAGAATAACGAAACATGGGATTTAGTAAAAACACCGGAAGGTAAGAACATAGTATCGTGTAAATGGGTGTTTAAGATAAAGACAGGCGAAGATAAAACCTCAAACAAGTACAAGGCACGACTGGTAGCGAGAGGTTTTAGCCAAAAATTCGGCGTGAATTACGACGAAGTTTTTGCGCCTGTAGTGCGACAAGCAACTCTTCGAATATTGTTAACAGAGGCATGGAATCAAAACCGCATAATAAGACACTTAGACGCAAAAACAGCATTTTTAAATGGAGAACTGACAGAAGAAATTTATATGGAACAACCTGAAGGATTTGAAGAAAGAGACAAAAGTTTTGTTTGCAAATTAAACAAAAGTCTGTACGGGTTAAAACAATCTGCCAGGACTTGGAATCAGAAACTTGATGACGTATTGAGAAAAAATAAGTTTCGTAAAAGTAATATTGATGCATGTTTGTATATTAAGATTATCAATGATCAAAGGATCTACATAATAATATACGTAGATGATATATTGATTGCAGCAAAAGATGTTCGAGTAGTTGACTCGTGTGAAGAAAAACTTAAACACAATTTTGAGTTAACAAGTTTGGGTTTACTAAAGAATTATTTAGGCATAAATTTTGTAAGAAACGATCAAGGAATATACAGCTTAAATCAAGCAGAGTATATAGACAAGCTATTGAACAAGTTTGGTATGAGAGATTCAAAAGAATCAAATATACCGTTGGATGTTGGATATTATAAACTTAACAGAGAGGAGCCTATGAAAAATTGTGAAATATATCAACAACTGATCGGAGGATTATTATATGTTGCTGTAAATACGAGACCAGATATATTAGCTAGTATAACTATATTAAGTCAACATAATAAGAATCCCAAAGAAGTTGACTGGAATGAAGCAAAAAGGGTGTTGAGATATTTAAAGAAAACAAGACATAAAAGACTTATATTAGGAGAACGCAGTACAGATAGTGTATTATATGGGTATGCAGACGCTGACTGGGCGGAAGATAAAAAGGATAGAAAATCGAATAGCGGATACATATTCATATTACGTGGTGCACCTATTAGTTGGGGATGCAGAAAACAAAGTTGTGTATCACTGTCGTCAACCGAAGCTGAGTACATAGCACTGGCTGAAGGATGCTAAGAGGCAATTTGGTTAAAGCAGGCGATAAAGGAGTTTATGGGTTCAGAACCGAAAGTAGTAATGTACGAAGATAACCAAAGTTGTCTAAAGCAACTAGCAAACCACAAATTCAGCAATCGAACAAAGCATATTGATACAAAGTACCATTTTGTGAAGGAGTTGTATGGAAATCGGGTTATTGATTTCAAGTATTGTCCAACAGAAGACATGATAGCCGACATGTTGACCAAACCGCTAAATAAAGTAAAGTTAGAATATTTAAGTACCAAGGGTGGTCTATTTGACTAATTGAAAAATAATTATAGTTGCGAGGGGGTGTTGGAATCTTATATTCAACAATAATTATTTCAGCTTAAATAAACAGTCTTTATCCATGACCGCAAATAAATGCTGTCAGTTATTAGTTCAAAGAAAATACCCAACATGCAGCGGTTGCGATATATTGTATCATTGAATAGGATTTTATTATTAGTTAGTCTGGAAGATTATAACGTAGGATAAATACGCATTTATAATATTCTCTGTAAAATATTTCTATACGGTTTGTTAATAAAGCCACATTATTCTTATATTGTATCTTTTATTATCTCATAATTCGAACAATTTATCTCAGGAACCCAAACACGATAACCTTTTACACCTTCCATGTAACCTCCTAGATATCCTTTTTGAGCTTTCTTGTCCAATTTAGAGCGTTTCTGCTTTGGTATATGCACAAAACATTCAGTACCGAAGACTTTCAGATTGTCAATTTTTGCATTTTTGCCAAACCACAATTCGTATGGAGTTTTTCCATCAATTCTTGTAGGACCGGTTCTATTGATTACGTATACGGCCATGTTCACTGCTTCTGCCCACAGAAACTGAGGAATATCTGGATTAGAATGAAGCATTGAGCGAGCTGCCTCCATTATTGTACGATTTTCCCTTTCAGAACTGCCATTCTGCATCTGCTCAGGGGTATAAGGAGCTGTTGTCGAATGTTTTATTCCTTTACTATTCAAGAAGACAGCTATTTCCTTACTAGCATATTCTTTTCCTCCATCCGTACGCAACTCAACAATATCTTTATCAAATCTGGTTTTAACTTCATTGCAAAATTGTTTTAATTTAATTTCCACATCTGACTTTTTATTCAAAAAATAAACGGTGCGAAATTTACTAAAGTCATCTTTAAATAAAACATAATATCGTTTATTACCAATAGATTGAACATTCATTGGATCACAAACATCAGAGTAGATAAGCTCTCTCGAATTCCTAGAAATATCTTCCCTGCTGATAAAACTCTGACGATGTTGTTTCCCGTACGCGCAAGCATCACAAAAAATGTTGTCGTCGGTCACATCAAAACCCGCTTTGTTGATAAATGTTTTCCCGTGTTTTTTATTTTGATGACATAGCCAAAGTTTACAGAATATAATATCTGTAAACTTTGACATAGCCGTTCATGCCAAAGTTGCAATGTTTCAGCCGAAGAAGCGACACAAGCAGTTTCTGGTGGTATTACGCGTAACTTCATACGATAGAGATTATCGGCTTCTATTCCAACTGCGATTACTTTATTGCTTCTCACGCTTCTATTCCAACTGCGATTACTTTATTGCTTCTCACAAATAAACACTTGGAACCGTTATCACTCAAAATAAAGTCGACTCCCTTGTTAGCTGACATCTTAACAGAGAACAAATTCTTAGCCATATCGGGTATAAACAAGACATCGTACAGTGTTGCCGATATCCACTTTTCTCCGTCAAATGTTTCAACATCAATGTTGCCACTTCCCATTGCATGCACTTGATCACCATTTCCAACATAAACTGGTTGTGGATCCTGAAATTCCGTATACTCACAAAACCATTCACGCTTGTTTGAAATGTGATTCGATGCACCCGAATCTATTATCCAATGGGTGTCACTTCTGTCAGCAATTGTAATGTTCCCAACAAAAGCCTCTCTTTTTGTTTGAGCACTTACATTCTTCCTTGGACAGTCTTTCAGTAAATGTTCTTTTGAACCGCATATAAAACAGCCTTTACAGTCTCTCGTTTCGTGATTGATCTTTCGACACAACGAACAACGCTTAACATTTTCACCCGATTTTTCATTTTTCACAAACTTCGGTTTATTTTTATTGAAATGTTTACCTTTAAAATTTAATTTGGTGAGCAAAGCTACTGTTGACTATTCCTCATCCTCACGTTGCTTGTCCAATCGCAGTTCTTCGGTTAAAAGTCGTGTTGTTAATACTTCAAGCGTTTTCTGGGAGGGTTGTGTTGAATCCCATGCACTATAAAAGTAGTTGTACTTAGATGGTAAAGTTGATAAAACTCTTGTCATTATCAAGGACTGTGGTATTTCCCCACCTAATTTCTTCATCTTAACAGCCAACTGTTCAAGCTGAGAAATATGTTGAGCAATGTTACTACCAGCATCCCACTTAAAGTCAAAAAACCTTTTTTGCACTAAAGACAAACTTTCGTCCGATTTTAAGTCGTACACACTATGCAATTTTTGCCACATTTCACGAGCAGTGGCGTAATTCATCAGCAGTTGTAACGGCTTACTTTCTACAGTTGTAACGAATAGTTTTCTTGCCATCCGGTCAGCTTTGTTCCACTTCTTTAATTTGTGTTCATAGTTAGCCTCACCTTCTTCAGGCTTGAGATGAATACCTTCGCAGACCTCTAGGGCTTCTTCACTATCCAGTAATGTTTGCATAACAAACTGGCACTGTTGCCAGTTATCTGAGTCACGCAACAATAGTGATTTAATTTTTATTTGTCAATGTTTAACCTCAAGTTTTTGATTGCTTGACTCGACTGTGCTAGTTCCTGCCAAAGAAGCACTGATGATGGCCTAAGGTCGAAAACGCTCTGCATTGTATTACTATTAAAGATTTTGCACGAAATACAATGCTTTCAATTAATTACTTCCACGTGCACACAGCCTTAAACCTTATCATAATGGTATATACCTACCTACATACGAAGTTTCTGACTTATTTTTTGATAGCAAGCTAGAATTAGAATTTGGTTTTTTGAAACACGATATATGTCATGTACGACAACATTTATTTCACTGCGTTTTTATCTATTTTTCAGAAGGTTCCATATTTGGAAGAAAGCTTGAACTACGTTGCAAAAAGTTCCCTTTACCAAGGTACATAATTTTTCTTTTAAGTTTGTTTGCTGCCTTTTAGCTAACAATTTGACATTATTATCTAATTATACTGAAAGGATGCTGAAAGGTCTCATTGGACCAAATGGGCAGTCTTAGTTATCCATAAATTATGGAAGGCTACTGTTGCTAAATTCGAGCTACTTTATTTGTTTTAATTTAAATAAAAATTATATACTTTTAAAAGTGGGCAATTTTAATTTTTGTTTTTCTTGAAGCAATTTTAATTTTTGGTTTTCATGAAAATGTCGTGCAATAGGTTGGTATAGTGTTAGAGTTTCATTCAAATCAAATAACCGTCAGATATCAAAGTAGAAACATAGGACTTACTAGAATATCTTAATATGCCATAGTTTTGGTTTTTATAAATTAGTGATGTTTCAGCTCTTCAAGAGAACGTAGTAATCAGTCGCAGCCGGAAGAAATGAAGAATGTAAGTATTTATTGCTCAGCGGATTTTCTTTGGGAATGTAATATGTAGTTGAACTTCTGTTGCTTCTGATTCTCTTCTATGCGTATCATCAAACTCTTCTATCTCTAGTATAGAAAAATCTTAAAAAGTAAATAATAAAACGAAAGTTATCTTCACCCTGTCTGCAAATGTTCTGCTCCACTACATTTAAATCGCACTAAAATTGATGCACACATTAACCGTATTGATATTTGTTTCTATGAAAATTTACATACTTACTTATGCATTAATGTGACATTATTTATATTTATTTTTTGTCATTTTCTTTTTTTTTTTTTTTTTTAATTCAACATTTTTGTTTTAGCCGCTTGAATATCGCCAAACAACTAATGATTTTATTGTTGATAACGTCCCGGCATTTCATGCTACTCCTATACAAACTAAGGTAATTTCTAAAAAAAATTTATTACTAGGATCCTCTGGCGTAAATTTACATACGCCAATAATAAATTATTCAAAAACTCGAAAATAGGTAACTGCTAATTTAGGCTTTAGAACAACGAATTTCCACTTTCTCTCTTTCCGTCTTGCAAACAGTTTATCAGATTTAAGTACCACTTAATTAGTTGGGGAAGCAACAAAAAAACGAAAATTGCTTCTTATTATTGATATTGTCACTTACAGGTTTTAGAGTTACAAACCGTGACATCTGAAAATCAAAACAAAGCTGGCACAAACGTTTTAGCGTCCACGTCAAAACTGTATAAGTCTCTCTAATATTTTTCTTACGGATCTTAATTGGAGGCTCTGATTAAACGCAATGAAAGAAAACCAAACTTCAAAGTGTATTTAATATACAGTAATTATTGGATTTACTTTGGGAATTATTATTTAAATTTTTTTCAGTCGGGTATTTACAATGAACTGGAAGCGATTACGCGAATAATTCACAGTTTTTTGCACAAACGGTTTCCTTATAGTAGCTGGACTGTTTTGGATTCAAGCCACGAACAGGTAAGTTCACATTTTCCAATTTGATAAATTAATTGCAAATTATTAATGTTCGAAAAACCGTACAAAAATAACCAGTTGTCTGACCCTTTTATTTATTTGGTAAATATCGGCGATCTCTCTACACTCGACATATATAATAGTAAGGTGCTTGCTACTTCAATGTTTTTGCAGATGATACCGGTATTTTATGACATCACGAAAGATCTGAGACATGACAATCAATATTGCCTCAGTACCATACTTTTTCCTGGCGTATCTGAGTCCCTTCTCTAGGGAGTTGAAATTGATACATTACTAACTCTATAGTCCAGCCATTTTTAAAATAGGTGTTTTCTCTTACGGCGCACTTTCTAACGTAAGTTTTCAAACATACTGGTTTGGTTAACAAATGGAAAATTTTTTAGTATCAGTTTTTCGTATCGCTTTCAAAAGTTGTTTTAAAAACACTTGTTTGTGCATTACCTTCTACACGGAAAGGCTTACTGCCTAATATTAAAATTGCAGTGACGTCATAACATCTAGTCAAATGCTTTTGCCTTAAGAATACCATTGAAAGGGAGCCCAGTAAAAGTATTGATTATTTTATCGCGCGTACTTCCTTATTTAACGTTGATTGTCTCTCTGGACGACTGGAATTCCGAGTCCCAACTCGCCGTCTTCGAAGTATTGTGTATCACGATTAGTGTGAGAATTTGACGATAATGGCTGTCCTAATTAGTGTTATTTTCTTGCATTTCTCGGAAATCGGAACTATTTATGCGCTTTTAAGTGCGTGAAACTTGTACCTAATATTTCGTTGTATATTTAGGTATAAAATTTATATTGTTAGGGGTATTTTTAAATACGTAAATCATATATTTCGAACTTAAAGACATGTTGCTTTTGTGCAATACCGTAATGTGTGCGGCTCGGCCAGCTTGTTTACAGCCAATACCCAGTTGTTGTTACCGCACAGTTTTACAAGTTTTTGTTCGTGTTTAATTGTATGTTTTTCTATCGGTTTCGGCTAGTTTTGGGGTAACTGTTACTTAGTCCCAGATAAACCCACACTAGATGCAAAACATCCCACCTAACGCATGGAAAAAGAATTCGTTTAAAGCTCCGCCTCCTTGGGATGGCCGGCCATCCCAAGAAATAGTCAGGAGTCAGGGCAAACTCTAGTGTGATTCTAAACGCGAGCCATGCTAGTCGTTTGGTTTAGTCCGAGAGCGTTACGAAAAATAATTAATCTTTATTTTATTTTTGTTAAAAATGCCTGGTTATTTATAAATGCCTTTATTTGAATTGTTCTACTAGAAGCGGTGCGTAAAATCATTATTTAAATTACCCCGCGATCCTGAAAGGTATGTATAAATGTTGTTTAATGCACATTCCAGCACACTTATTTCCAAAATTATTGCATATTCTAAAATCGAATGAGCACGAAATTCGATAAATATCAAAACTGGCAGATACAATGCTATAGTTAAATATTTTTTAAATCCAACTAATGTTATACAGTGTCCGCCAGAATGATGGCCACATATGGGAAAATTTTTTATTAATATGATATCGAAACTTTTGTTTTAACCAATCAATTCTGCATGTCTGACAATCTAAAAATGCATTTTAATATTGAAAATGTTTCTGTTTTCCTAGTATAGGGGCTTAAATCGTGAAAAGATGCATGCTACATTTGCCACATTCATGACGTCATACGCATGAGAGATCGTGTTAGTTTGTTTATTTAAACCTAAATTTGATTATAACGTATCGGAATCGGATCAAATGACTAAAATAAATTGGAACTAACTGAAACTAACCGAATGTTTATTGAACGACTAACCAAAAGCACCAAAACGGGCTAAAACGTATCGGAGCAGGTTACAAAAATTGAAGTAAGTTAAAACTATTCAAAACAATCCGAATTTTGGCGACAAACCAAAACTAACCAAAAACATTAAATTTGATTATAACGTTTCGGAACCGGTTCAAATAACTAAAATAAATTGGAACTAACTGAAACTAACCGAAAGTTGATTATACCACTAACCATAAGCGCCAAAACGGGCTAAAACTTATCGGAACAGGTTACAAAAATTGAAGTAAGTTAAAACTATTCAAAACAAACCGAATTTTGGCGACAAAGCAAAAACATTAAATTTGATGATAACGTGTCGGAACCGGTTCAAATAACTAAAATAAATTGGAACTAACTGAAACTAACCGAAAGTTGATTATACCACTAACCAAAACTAACCATAAGTGCCAAAACGGGCTAAAACCTATCGGAACAGGTTGCAAAAATTAAAGTTTAATATTAACCAAAACGAACCGAAATTTGGCGGCTAACGAAGACAAATCACAAACATTAAATTTGTTTATAACGTATCGGAACCGGTTCAAGCACAAAAACGGGCTAAAACTTATCAGAAGAGATTTCAAATGTTAAGTTAAAACTAACCTAAATCAACCGAATTTTGGCGACTAACCAAAACTAATCAAACACATTAAAAATGGTTATAACGTACCGGAACCGTTTCAAATGACTAAAATATATTAAATCTAACTGAACTTTACCGAAAGTTGATTGCACGACTAACTAACAAAAAGTAACCAAAAGCACCAAAACCAGCTAAAACGCATCGAAATAGATTAAAAATATTGAAGTAAGTTCAAACTAACCCAAATTAACCCAATTTTGGTGACTAACCAAAAACATTTAAAATGCTTTTAACGTCTCGGTACCGTTTCAAATGACTAAAATAAATTGGAACTAACTGAATTTTACCTAAAGTTGATTGTACGACTAACCAAAACTAACCTAAAGTAAGTAAAAGCATCAAATCGGGCTAAAACGTATCGAAATAGATTAAAAATATTAAAACTAAACCAAATTAACCGAATTTTGGTGACTAACCAAAAATAACTAAAACCACTAAAATTGTTTATAACATACCGGAAACTGATTAAAATAAATTAATACTAACTGAAATTAACTGACAGTTGATTGAACGACTAACCAAGACTAACCAAAAGCATATCGGAACAGATTAAAAATATTAGGGTAAGTTGAAACTAACTGTAAAAAACCGAATTTTGGCGACTAACTAAAATTAACCAAAACATTAAAATTGGTTATGACGAATCGGATCCGGTTCAAATGACTAAAAAAAATTAAAACTAACCGAAAACTGATTGAATGACTAACCAAAACTAATCAAAAGTAACCATAAACACCAAAAAGGGCTAAAACGTATCGGAACTGATTAAAGGTATTAAAATAAGTAACTAACCCAAATTAACCGAATTTTGGCGAGTAACTAAAATGAACTAAAACAATAAAATTGGTTATAACGTATCGAATCCGGTTCAAATGACTGAAATGAATTAAAATTGACCGAAAGCTGATTGAATGACTAACCAAAACTAATCAAAAGTAACCATAAACACCAAAAAGAGCTAAACCTATCGGAACTGATTAAAGGTATTAAAATAAGTAACTAATCTAAATTAACCGAATTTTGGCGACTAACTAAAATTAACCGAAAACGTTTAAATTGGTTATAACGTATCGGAACCTGTTCAACTCTCAAAAATAAAATTGGAACTGGCTTAAAGTAACCGAATGTTGATTGAATTACTAACCAAAAGTAACTAAAAGCACCAAACCGGGCTAAATCGTATCGAAATAGATTAAAACTGTGGAAGTAAGTTAAAACTAATACAAATTAACCGACTATTAGTGACTAACCAAAAACACTAAAATTGGATATAACGTATCGGCACTGGTTCAAATGACTAAAATAAATTAAAACTAACTGAAAAATAGCCTTTTCTGGTGCTTTTGCTTAGTCGTTTAACCAACTTTCGGTTAAGTTCAGTTATTTCCAATTTATTTTCGTCATTTGAACCGGTTGCGATACGTTATAACCAGTTTAAATGTTTTTGGTCAATTTAAGTTAGTCGCCAGACTTCGATTAAATTTAACTTAATCTAATATTTTTAATCTGTGCCGATACGTTTTAGGCCTTTTTGGTTCTTCTGGATACTTTTGCTTAGCTTTGGTTAGTCGTTTAATCAATTTTCGGTTGATTTCAGTTAGTTTTAAATTATTTTAGTCATTTGAACCAGTTCCGATACGTTATAACCAATCTTAATGTTTTTGGTTAGTTTAGGTCAGTCGTCAATATTCGGTTAATTTGGATTAGTTTTTACTTACTTTAATATTTTGAATCTGTTCCGATATATTTTAGCCCGTTTTGGTGCTTTTATTTGCTTTTGGTTAGTTATTAAATCAACTTTCGCTTACTTTTAGCTAGTTCCAATTTATATTAGTCGTTTGAATCCGTTCCGATATGTTTTAATCAAATTTAATGTTTTTGGTTAGTTTTGGTTAGTCCTTAAAATTTAGATCGTTCTGGTTAGTTTTAACTTATTTTAATGTTTGTAACCTGTTCCGATACGTTTTAGCCCGTTTTGGTGCTTTTGGTTACTTTTGGCTAGTTTTGGTTAGTCGTTCAATCAACTTTCGGTTAGTTTCAGTTAGTTCCAATATATTTTAGTTATTTGAACGGATTCCGATACCTTATGATACCAAATTTAAATTTAAATAAACAAACTAACACGATCTCTCACGCGTATGACGTCATGTGGCAAATGTAGCATGTACTTTTTCACTATTTGAAGCCCTATATTAGGATAACAGAAACATTTTCAATGTCAAAATAACCTTAAATCGGCATACATTAAAGCGTATTAAGAAAATTTCTGTAAAAGTCATTGCAGCCATAATAACACAAGATTTCCATGACCATCTGTTGGGAAAAAATAAAGTGAATGGCTATTGCACATTTTTATTTTTCCTGAACCATTCTACCAACAAAACACGTTTTCATTTAATTGGTGCAGACCAACTATTTTAGTGTTGAAGAACAATTCTATAATTATACCCAGATTATTTGGTGCAGGCCGCGTATAACCACCACGTCAAGGTTAAAGTTGGCTGACGAGGAATTTGCCGATCTTTTGTATCTGGTGTGGGTTTATCTGGGACTTAGTGTAATTATGCCTCAAAAAGGCTGTAATGTAAAGTTCATGCTTTCAGTGTTCCAAAGGACGTAAGTTTAAGCTTTAAGTCATACTCTTCATGGACTGCTTGAAATTACCAAATACTATTTTAATGAACTTGGTACGAATTATGTTCTCTTATCGGCATAGTTTCAGCAGCCTCTATTATATTTAAACACTGATTAATCAGTTCGAAGATATAATTTTGGATATTTACAATGTGCGCTGTTGTTAAACTCTCTAAATGAAAACAGCCTTTTGGCTCCTGAAAATTGTAAAAATCACCTAAAATAGTAACTGGTGAATCAAATTTAATTCCCCCCCCCCCCCCCCCCCACTCCAGCGAAAGTACCTAGTACCAAATTTTATTTTACATAATTTTACCCACAGAACAGATTTTAAGAGGGAAAAAACCACACCGGATCATAAACTTCTATTATCGAAAACCGAACCGAAAACCAAAAACAAACAGAAATTTCAAAAGTAATGCAATGTCGCAACCACTTTTAAACACGAATTAAAAACACCCGATATCTCAATTCGGAAATGAATCTTGCTTTCGAGGATTCGAGGTGGGGTCATTCCCATAAGCGCTTATCTATCATATGCAGACAATATGGCGCGTTGCCATGGCAACCACCGTAAACAACTGCATCGTTATAAACCGCAACGGGAATTGATTCAATCAAGGCGAAAGGCGATTCGACATGTAATGGAAATAAACCTGGCGTATTTTGACAATGTTGTCGCGTTTTGAGCAATATACCTATATACAATAATTATTATGATTTTATCTTCTATTCATAGCGTCTGAACAACTAAACATTTTATAATTTTATGTTGATTTGTTTATGATTTAAGTTAAAATACTAAGTTTTAGTGATTGTAATTGAAAAATAGTATAAGTTGGAGAAATCTAACGTGAATCATTGATTCACTTGGTGTATTAAGCGAGCCGCCACTGTCTAATATTTGATATTTCAAACATTTTTCTTAGCAGCATACACTTCTTAATAATTATTGTTTTAAACATAGTCATAATCTTTTGAGTAAAAAACGGAAACTGGAGACTTAATAAATAAATATTAGACCCCAGTAATATACGCAATCTAACCTAAAAAATAAAATCGGAAACCTGTATATTTTTCATGTTTTATCATAAATAACCTTAAAATGAAAAAGAACCAGATTTAAGTCTATTTTTCTATTAAAACAAATGACAGGTTCTGACAGCATCGTCATTTTTTTTTAATTTTTGGACACAATTTTCATACAAGTCAAAAAAGTCAAATAATTACATATCATAAAATATCAAAAACTGAAAAAGATGAGTGGCAGGATTTTGACAGCTGTCAAAATTGTTGAAATTTTTCGCTTTACCTTGGTCGACTTACTAGAAATCAATATCTCAATCATCAAAATCTGCCAAAGATTCCAATTTTTGACAGCTAACAATGGTTCTCATTTTTTGTGGCTCCACGTGTCATATCCCGAACAACTGCATCGACCTGCAGGCTGAATCAAATGAGGATAACCAGATATGGTGAAAATGTGGCGTCTGACCCAGAGTGGGCGGCCTCAAACGGCGTCTGATCCAGAATGGGCGGCCGAAACTAAAACACAGAAAGCAAGGGGAAACTACTGTGTTAATCTATTCCCATGAGAACCTATATATGATGAGCGACAATAGTGAGGCCTCAGAAAGGCTTCACTCTCCAGATGGCACCCGGCGCTGTTATTCGTCCGGGGAGAACAGTGTGAAATTTGGGACCGGGCTTAGGGAGTTGGCCCACCAGGCTCCTTGGCCGAAATCTGATACTAGTGTGGAACTGAGAAACCGCCATATGACAAAACTTGCCACCTGGAATGTGGGAGGCTTACTGAAGCCGGGCAAGTTGGAAAATGTGGAAAGATTATTATGCACTGCTAAAATTGCTTTTGCAGGACTTTCCTAAATCCACTATAGAGGGAGTTGACATTTTACGACTTCTGAAGGAAACTTTGTGTGCTACTCTGGTAACGTTGGATTCTGGGTAGCTAAAGAATTCTCAAAAACTATACTAGGTTACAACACGATTAATGATCGAATAATAACACTTCCTACTATGGTTGATTTAATACAGGTCTATGCCCCAACAAGTACCGCGCAAGCATTCTATGACAGTCTGGTCAATGCTTTACAAGACAATCCGAATAGGCAGATCACTATTCTGATGGGCGACCTTAACTCCAAACTTGGGAATACAGAACTGGATGATCACATTAGACGACAAACAGTGGGTAGGTTTGGACTGGGGAAACGTAATGCTAGAGGAGAACGTTTAATCCAGTTCTGTTTAGAGAATGGATTTTCCATAAGTAACATCATGTTTTCACAGCATCCTCGTCGCCTTTATACGTGGACATCACCGTATGGCAAATATCGGAACCAGATTGATTATATCACGATCAAAAGCCGTTGGAGGTCATTAATAAGGTCGTGTGTAAGACGCTGCTAGGTTCAGATTGCGGCTCCGACCACCAATTACTCATGAGTACATTCCAACAATCCTTTAAAAATTGTCAGAGAACCATACAGAAAGCATTACCCCTGATCGTGGATGCTGCGTCCTACCACATCCAGATTAGATGAAATATAACACATGACACGATACGGCTGAATCCGACTACCTCAAATCCAAATATCATAATATGGCAAGCATTAAAAGGATGTATTACAGAAGCTATAAAGCAAACTCAAAATAAACAAAACTTTATTCCGAGACAACCATGGATGGACCCAGAAACCCTTTACATGATAGAACAGATCGCTGAAAGCTTCGGATCTACATCCAGAAGTTAAAATAACTAAATATAATGAATCTTCAAGGCAGATTCAGAGGGATGTGCCGAAGGGACAAAAACAGTCACATCCGAGAAATATGTAGGGATATACAATCTTATGCTAACTAATACTTCCAGAGACTTATTTCAAAAAATCAAACTCCTTACTCGAAAATCTAAACCAAAAAATTGGGCAGTTAAAAGCAACGATGGTAATCTAGTTACTGACCTGGACCAGGTGATTGAGGTCTGGCAGCAGTATTATGCTGACAATAACTATCTAAAGAATCGTGAAGATCATTTCACTCAATATGAACCAGATATTCTGCTCTCTGAGGTTCAATCTGCCATAAGCAAACTAAAAACAATAAGTCCCCTGGAATTAATGCTATCACGGCCGAAGCATTAAGATCTATGGGAGAGGAAGGCGTAAGAATAATGCATCAACTGTGTCAGAGAATATGGTGGACTGGTTTATGGCCGGATGACTGGAGAACATCAATATTTTTCCCTCTTCACAAAAAGTGCGACACTAATAAATGTGACAACTATAGATTACTGGCCTTGATATCTCATACCAGCAAAGTTTTTCTGTACATTCTTCGAGCCCGTTTGGAAGACTATCTTCTCTGGCAAATATTCAGTGAACAAGCTGGATTTATGAGGGGTAGAGGTAGTAGAGAGCAAATTCTGAACATCAGACAGGCCATTGAAAAGTCGAGAGAATTCTATATTCTTGCTTATTTATGTTTTGTCGATTACAGCAAAGCGTTTGATAACTTAAAATGGGAAAAGCTTTGGTCTATATTGTTGTTAATGGGTGTACCAGGCCATCTTGTCCACCTTATACTATATGATAACAATTCTGCACGAGTAAGGGTTGATAAACTAAACACTTTGATAAACTAAACACTACGCTATTGCCACTTTCTCTTTCAGGTTTTAGCCCGTTCCCAATTGATAAGGATTATGCTAACCGTAAATAACCAGAAATATACGTTTTTACTTGTTCAAGTTAGCTCCGATCTTGCCTCAGGCGCCTGTTACAACTCTCCTTTAAAAGTATTCTAAGATGGAAGGTAAGTTTTTTAACTATCCTGATCCTGGTTCAGTTTTAATTAGATCGAAATGAAAAACGTCGCAAACCTACAAAATTAATTGTATTAAATTTGCTTCAGAGGCTGATGGTTCTGAGGTCCACGTTCTTTTTAACGCATCAGTTTTACGTTTTGTTTGGAGCCCGAAAATACTACCAAGCTGCCAACTACTGAAGCCAATATTATGATTATGTTAGTTGTTCTTTATATTATTTATACACATATATTATACTGACTTTCTTTAGCTTCATGCATGCCTAGAGGAAATACTATAAAACAAGACTAGATTTGTAGGGTTTATTTTAAGTATACCTACGTCAACTTATAGGTATATTATGTTTAATTGAAACATTAAAAAGTACCTATTTTGAACTTCGGTTAGTGACTTTAAAAACTCTTTAAGTTAATCAGTCTTCTGAAAGTGGCATTATCAGTATGACATTAGTGTGATATTCAAGACACTGATTAGTCACTATTAAATGAATCATCAGTGTTCTGAGTATTACAGATCTATTAATGCCATACTGATACTGACATATTCAAAACTCTGATTAATTTACCGATTGTTTAAAGTGACTAATCGAAGTTCAATAAACTATATTAAATCCCGATTAAAGTTAACCCTGTAATTAAATCCAATATACTTTGCTTGATTATACATTATACCCTCTTATAATAATAGCTCTTAACCTCTAGCTGTATTGCAAAGGGTGAGGTGGTTTTTATCCTGAATTTGAAAATATAAGGGCCACAACTTTGCACTCTGATTAGTCAATGTCATATTAACCAGTGTTTTGAATACGGTGAATACCACACATTATATATTAATACAAACATTGACACATTCAAAACACTAATTAATTTAGGGCCACATTAAAATGACTAATCGGAGTGACCCTAAAGTTTGGCCTCGTTAAAGCATGCTAATAATATGATGTAGGTATAGTAGGTATATTTGTTTGATTTACTTGTTTACATATATGTTTATGCTCTCTGTTTCTGCATGTGTTCTTTGGAAGTTTACGAGTTTAGCTTAACCTGTTTCATTATATTTCATAGTTTCAACTGAAAAAAATACGAAAAGATGCATATTTGAAAACGTTGTTATGCAAAAGCTGATAAAATTGTAATTAATAAACTAAGGGCCAGTACTTTGAACTCTGATTAGTCAGTGCTACATTAACCAGTGTTTTGAATATCACACGTTGTTAATGCCATTTACACATTCAAAATACTGATTAATTTCATAAGCGTTTAAAATGACTAATCGAAGTTCAAAGTAGTGACTCTTAACTCTTAGCCAACAAACTCGACATGCCCTGATGTTAAGGGTTTGTGAGTAGGTAACGTAGAATGTAGCATATGCCTTAAAATTATCTAAATATAAACTATTCTTTGGAATGAATCAGGTCAAGAATTATTTACAGTAGGTAGGCATTTTTTTGAATAAATAGTATTTGTATTTTATATTTTAATCTCATTTTTAAAAATTAAACAAATTAAAGTGTGTATGTTGAGTTTCTTTTAAGTTTAATAATAAGGTGTGGAGAGGTCGGGTTAATGGAAAATGTAACAAACGAAACATTTATTTTATTATTATATTATCAAGGGCTATCTTAAGAAGCCTCCAGTGCAGTGGTACTAAAGTCAAGGGCCTGCCCGCCAGGAACTGTCCATAAAATTAAATTGGAATTTTCCCATATTTTTTTCTATTTCTTTCTGGCGAATGTCCTATTTTGTGCAGCCATCAGGGGATATCGTAAGAAGCCTTCAGTGGTACCAGAACCAAATACCTGCCCTTCAGGGACTGTTCATAAAATTAAACTGGAATTTTTCCATTTTACTGGTTAATGTCCTTGTAGACGTTTTAATCATTGCTATGTCGTAACGATATTTTGTGGAGGCTTCTTAGAATAGCTACACAAAATATCGTTTTGGCACAGCAATGATAAGGACATAAGGCCAGAAAAAAAATATGGGAAAATTTAATTTAATTTCATGGACAATCTCTGACGGGCAAACTTTTGGCTCTGGTACCACCGGAGGCTGCCTAGGATATCCCTTGTTAGCCGCACAAAGGATCGTTATGAGACAGCAATTAATAAAGTATCTACGAGGACATAAGCCAGAAATAGAAAAAAAATAAGGGAAAAATTCGAGTTTAATTTTACGAACAGTCCCTGACAAGCAGGCTAGTTCTCAATTTAAAAGAGAAAATAATCTTTTTGTTGTTTACACTTAGGTTCATAGAAAAATTAGTACATATGTGCATGCTGAATAAAACCTACACTATTTGTCCAAAAATATCTATATGGAATTTCAACATTTGATGTTGATTTAGTGGCTTTTTAATGATTTTATCAAGAGAAAGCCAGAGAATTACCTTGCTGGGAATCTTATTTCAGTCTAGATGTGTTTTTTTTTGTATACAACTAAACACTTTTAAGTTAATCCACAACCTGCATTTTGGTCAAGAATTCTAGCTATGGCTAATTGTGTTGAGAAAGAAGAAAGCTAGTTTCTTACTCGCAGGATTTACCTAGATGTGAGAAACCCTTAAAATCATCAGTGAAACTACTGAAAGAGAGTGGTGTTTTTCGTTTGCTCTGTTAATATCGTTTGTTTTTCGGTGTCTCCGGGTTATTTTAATTGTAAAAATTTGCACAGTCTTAAATTGTGCCACTACTACACTACTATCCTTTTCTAATCTTTTAAGCTTGTTTTTAATCATAATTTAGTAATTACGCACAATTTCTTTCCTGTTTCGTGCCTGCATTCTGCATTTCGTATCATAAAAGGTGCAAAAACCGAATTCCGTACTTCCCCAAACCCAAACATCGATAAGAAGCTTACCTATAGTGCGTTTTCATCTGCACAACTTAGTGTTTTCCCTACATTTTGATTTAGGTCCAGCTATAGTTGGTTTCCCCTCGACGATTCACCAACACTAGTCATGGCATGCTGAAAGTATGATGCTGTGCTGAATGATAAGGAGGTAAAATATAGGATAATTTGTGATTTCTGTGGAGCAGTCAATTGTTTATCATGTTCTAATTTCACTACCTCAGAAGTCCAAGATACACAGTTGAGCATATTAAGATCCTTCACACAAATAAAGCACTATGTAAAAATCGACCTCTCCTATTGGTCGATCCGCATTGCCCTCCGCTCGCTTCGCTCGCTACGGGGGCTCAAAAAAAGGAAACTAACCAGGTGCCAACCCAAGACATACCCAAAATCAAGAAAAAAACTGTTTAGCAACAATCTTAAAAAAATAATAAAAAAAGCAACGGGGTTTGAACCCGGGCCGTCCAGGTGAGACCCAGCCATCTAAACCTCTCAACCACTAGAGCTCTTGCCACGAAGTGATTGTATCATGAAGACATATTGTAATACGAGAGGTCGATTTTTACATAGTGCTCTATTTGTGTAAAGGATCTTAAAATGCCTCAGTTGAAGAGTAGAACAATGTTGTATGCCTGTAGAGAATGTGTAAATGTTGTAAAATCACACAGTAAGGAGGCGCAAGGAGACAACATATCCAGCATGAAGCAACAACTGCTGGATGTTTTTAATTCAATGTATAGTAGGCTCTCTAACAAGTTATCTCAAAAGGTCGATGGCTTAAACAACTCAATTTCGGATAAATTCGCTGATCTCCACAGTCAGTTGGCTGGTTTCGGTATCAAACAGGTGAAACAGGATACCTGTATGAGCGTAGTGAATGACTTATCCAGCAATATATCCTTGATAAAAAGCAATGTTACTAACTTGAACATTTCTAAGAGCACTACAGTTCAAGAATCTGCTGGTGTACTGGAGAATTGTAGCATGGTTGCTACTACAAACATCAGCAGCAATAATAAGGACATCGATGCACGCATTCCTAGAATACTTGATCTTGAACGCAGAAATTTAGAACTTCTCAAGAGGATGGACTTTTTGGAGAAAGAACTACAAGCGTTAAAAACCCAATTGTCTACTACACTGGTATTAGCAATAACACCAGTGTAGTGCAGCAAGTGCCAACAGGTAAGCTGCATTTTCCATTGCATAGCGAGGTCCATAAACAAAATAAAGCATCATCATTGAAAGTCTTCACAGAGAGCTCCTCAGGATTCTGCAGGTTCATCTTCCCAGAGGGTTACACAACAGCTAATTATAGGTACAAGTGGAAATGGCAGTGGCCGTCTTATAGCTGCGACCTTAACACTACTGAAGAGAATGTACTGGAGTATGTTAAGGATCAGCTACTGATTACGGATTTAAAATGCTTTGTTCTTGATCAGAATGAGGATGTGGCGTCTTGCAAGATTGGCGTCAAGGAGTCAATTCTCAGTGGATTACTATATATAAAGGAGTTTCGTCCCCGCCGCCCATTTAGAACCAATAACGGAACTGGAAATTTTCAGCCCGGAGGAGGGGTGGATCAGCGTCACTAGAAGATGCAACGCTTCTGTACCAGAATGTTCGAGGTGTAAAACCAAAAACGGCGCCGCTTTGGAGAACGTTTTCCTGTCTGGTTTTCGAATACTTTAAAGAATAAAATACTTGAAAAGAAAAGAGCACACAGAATGTTCAAACTGTCAAATTGTATTGCTGATTATGATTCTTTCAGTATGCTGCGCAACCAATGTAGGGCTCTAACTAGAGAATGTTACAATCAATACATAAAGAATACTGATACTCTATTACTTCCAATGTAGTCTTTTTGGAGGTACATAAGAAATCAGAGGGAACAGGGGAAATGTTTCTCAATCCAAGCAGTTCCAATAATGGCGTTGATATTGCAAATCTTTTTGCAGAGTTTTTGCATCTGTGTAGAATCCGAAAAGACTATCATATAATGTAGGTATCTGTTTTGAGTGAGAATGATATTATCTCTAAAATCCCTTTAACCGCCAGTGACCTAGAAAAGTTGTTGTCTTAGGTTGATATAAGTAAGGGGCCTGGTCCTGATGGCATCCCTAATCTCGTTCTGAAATCATCCTCCCGTACCCCCTACCTTCCTCTAATGCATATTTTCTCGCAATCCCTTGCTACTGGTCTTTTTCCAGAAGTCTGGAAACTTTCCTGTGTAACTCCCATCCACAAATCTGGTTGCAAAGGGGAGGTGAGTAACTATAGGCCTATTAGTATTATCTCTGCAATACCAATGTTGTTTGAGCGTCACGTTGAGAGGCATCTCTCGAACCCTTTTTCTAACATAGATAATCCTGAGTCAACAGCATGGTTTTATATCTGGTAGGTCTGTAGATGCAAGTTTGTTTCTTTTTACAAACTTTATTAACAGTACATTTGAGGAAAATTGTGAGACCCATGCTATATATACTGATTTCGGTAAAGCTTTTGACGAGGTTAACCACAGTGTGTTACTCTCGAAGTTGGCATGTTATGGGGTCTCCTGGCCTTTACTCCCTTGGTTTTAATCATACTTGTCCAACAGAAAGCAGCAAGTGAAAATTGATGGTTATCTGTTCATCCTCTGGTGTGCCTCATTTGGGGCCATTTCCTTTCAGTCTTTTCATAAATGATCTTGGTGTTTGTCTGTCATCTTATTCCTTAATGTTTGCTGATGACATGAAATTATTTTATCAAGTGTCATCCACTCAGGATGTATTGGTTCTGTAGAATGATCTGTGTATGGTTTCTGACTGGTGCCAGCACAATGATATGCTGCTCAATATTGATAAATGCTGTTTTATTAGGTTTAGTCGGCTTCTATGTAGACTTCCTGTTCAATATCATATAAATTCCAGTTAAAGAAGTATCTATAATCAAGGATCTCGGTGTTTACTTGGACACTAAATTGATGTACACTGAGCATTTCGAAATTATTGTAGACAGGGCAAATAGAATGTTGGGATTTATTAAAAGGTCCTGCAGGGATTTTACCGGTATGAATGCATTAAAGGTGCTGTATACGTCACTTGTTAGATCTATTCTGGAATTCTCTAGCATAGTCTGGTCTCCATATTATCAGACTCACATAAATAGACTCGACCAAGTACAACATAGATTTATTAAATTTGCAAAGTACAAACTTCTCTGAAGAAATTACTTTGATGCCTGTTTTGCCTTTAATATTATCAATGGTTTCGTAAACAGCCCTGAGTGCGTGGAACTCTTTCATTTCATATTCCTAATCACCGAACACAAAGTAAAACTTTTCTTCACATACTTTACTGTAGAGCTTGGTACTTGCGGTTCAGTCCCATCAATAGGATTTCAGCTAAAGTAAACAAGCATTGTGAAAGGCTGATTTTTTTTTAAGTAGTTCAAAGGCTCGCTTTAAAGCGGGGCTAAATGGATAATTTTAGGTTAGTGCAAATGTAATAACTACATAGAATGTTGATACGTTGATTAATAAATAATAAATAAATTATTTTTAGATTTATATTATCTATAACACAGCTTTAATAACTACAATAACACATTTAACGGTACAAATGGTCAGCATGTATATTGCTAGCGATTTCTGATTCCCATTTGTCGCCGTTATTTAACAGTTTCTCCTTATTATACAACAATTCTTCATGAGTTTCTGTCGAAAATTCGAAATTGGGTCCCTCCACAATGGCGTCTACAGGGCAGGCCTCTTGACAAAAACCGCAATAAATGCATTTAGTCATGTCAATGTCATAACGAGTTGTTCTACGGGAACCGTCAGCTCGTTCTTCAGCTTCAATGGTGATTGCCTGGAAATGATATAAAACTGTATCCTGTGTGATCTGGCAACTTCTAGCAATTTTTAGAACTGTCGACTAATTGTTATAATGGTTTCTAACCTCATTTTATTTTGGATATCATATTCTCACCTGTGCAGGACAAATGGCTTCACACAATTTGCATGCGATACATCTTTCTTCTCCAGAGGGATACCTTCTTAAAGCATGTTCCCCTCTGAATCTAGGGCTGAGAGGTCCTTTTTCAAAAGGATAATTAATTGTGGCTGGTTCTTTAAAAATGTGTCCCAACGTAACTGCAAAACCTCTTGCTAATTCGGTAAAAAATATGACTTGTGCTGCTCTATCTGAAAAATAATAAAAAATATGGCAAAACTCTTAAGAAGCTGAATAGCGGCAATTTTTGTGTCATTGACAATGAAAAGTTACATCTTGAGTTAGCAACTAGCCAAGACTTATTTGATATTAAACAACTCAAAAGAGGGTTATATCTATTTGTTTTAGCAAAAAATGCATTAAAAAGAGCTTCATAATTAAATGATGTAGTTATCTCAGTGACTGCAATTAACTAAATGAGTATTCTTAAATACATTAATTTTCTAACTAAATTTACCTGTTATATCTTTGAATTCCATTGAGGGATCTTTGTCATTAACATAAAAGTACCCATCTTTAGTCGAGCCACTTCCCAGTGCCCTCTGATTACGAACACTGATTGTAGGTCTAACAAACCTGGCACCTACAGATACAATTTATAAAATGAGTCCTTTAATTTTTGGTATATATCTGTTACATTTATACATCTGAACAAAATATCAATAGCTTTTAGTCACTAGGGTAGAGCAAGTCCGAAATTAATATTGTATAGATACAGGGGTCCAAATCAGTGAGGTTATGGTTATGAACATACTATTTTACTAAAAACCGATATTTTGCTGTGACAACCGCTACAAACTTAAATATATTACCTGTTTTTGATAAAGAAAATATTTTAGTAAGGGAAGCCGTCATTTTGCTTCTATTTTATATATATTTTTTATAATATATTGATTATATCATCAGCTCAACAACTCGCTGACGCTGACGGCTGACAGCATGAGTGCCAGATGACAGTTTAGCTAATCAATAAGGATATTTCCTCGAGGTTACTACAATATACCACACTTAACCACTCATATTTCCTCGAGCCATCTGTCAAACCATGACGTCAAACTAAACCAAACCAATTAACTATCTATTTATAGTGGTTAAGTAGTTTGACATTATGAATTTGAAAGGAGAAACTGCTAAATAGTAGGTATTAACTATTTTCTTTAGAAAATGTACTATTAGCAAAATGGAATAGGTACGTACTCCGTGCTAATTAATAACGAAGAATTCCCAATAAAAGCACCACTTGACATTATTATGCGGTTAAAATCAAGTAATTATTGATATAACCTCTTTTTTGTGAAATTACTTTTTAGTTCTTTTTATGATGAATTTTTAATTAAGCATATAAATGCTTCTGTTCGAAAAGGAGTGTGAACTCCTGTAAGTCCGCACGATATAAATGGTTTTTTAAATATACAAAGAACTTAATTTGAGGATGCCTCAAGAAATGTAAACAACCCTCGATACAGCCCTATAGAATTTAGCGCTTGATACTTGATTAATATCGGTGTTTATTTCATTCTGTACAATGCCACACATTCAAATAATTCTCTTACTCATATTAAAGCATATAATTAACATAGAAAATGTAAGACAAAAATGTAAAAAAAAAATAGAATATGAAACTCTTGTGTTGTGAGAGACGAAGAGAGGGAGAAATAAAAAGAGCGAGCTGTGTAAATTCCTTGGATTGAAATAGTTACTACTACGTCACCACCCAAACCACAAAGTAAACCATGACGTCATGAACTTAACTAACCACACCGCTGTGGTAAGCTCGAGGAAATATCCTTAATCAGTTGACAGAACTAGGAATGTTGACATTGACTTGTTTGGATATTTCCCCCGATGGACACCGTATGAAATATCAGGTGTGCTGCTGAGGAATGTGCGAACTGCGATCATGGTTTCTATAGCGAATAGAAACAACGAATTAGCAACTTATTGTCACTACCAATTAACAATTCATTATAAATATCATATATTGGAAAAGTAGTAAATTTTTGAATTTATGTATTGATCCGAAGTTGATATCAGTGTCCCCCAAATTTTGCAAATGTAGCGATGATTATCGCAAATCAATCAAGACAGGAGTATAGTATTCCTTTACTTTGTTCTAATTGCTATTGTTTTTCTCTGAACTTACAGGCCTGGTGTCCGACTTTACCCTGTAACTTTCGAGCGTCTCTAATCCAGCAAAATTTCATGTATAGAACACACTCGGAGTAGACTAGGTTTAATTTTAAATTTTGCAGTGAAATATGTATTTCTAGAATTTTTTTTTAGAACTAAAAAATAATACAAAGCTGAACATTTATTTTAAAATCTTTAACAAATGCTTACAAATAGAAGAACACGAAACAATAATTATAATATATTTACACATTTTTAAATATATGTATAATCACAACATAGAATACAGAATGCAAGATGTAATGTGTTAAAATTCCACCGATCTTTCAGTAGATATTCAGACTTTCCTCAAAATCTGCCGATTTGAAGCAAAGTGTCGACATTTGAAAAATTGCAAAATAAAAATCGCAGTTTCTATTAAAATTTGATCTAATATTCTAAGAAACCTTTATCTACGTCTACGAGATGAACAAAAATGACTAAACCGATTTCCGAAAGCGCCTGAACTGTGCTCATATTCTACGAATTGTTGAGGACTGGTACAAGACGTTGCGTGAACCAGCTCACAGGACTCACAGGCCTTCAGAGTTGTTTTACATTTCATTTTCACTTCACGGTAGAGCGCCATTCCTGTCTGCGGTTCAGTTATGCTAAACTAGAGTCGTTAATTGAAGAGCAAATAGATCCGCAAGCTTACGGGTGAAAACGTGACACCAAAAATGTCCAGCTCTTACACGGGGAAGCGCCTTGAAGCTGCATTTACATTCAATTTGAAGTCCAAGTCAAAGTGCAATTCGCAAATATGTCATTTACATTGAACGAATCTTTAGGTTATGTAATTATACGTATGGAATGTTTTATTTTGTGTGTTGTAAATTGCAGGATAATTACAAATCATTTTTAAGAACAATTCCTCATTGAATTCATTTTCTTCAATTACAGTACCTTCAAAAAAATAATTTTCATCAAAGTGGGGTCCTTCAAAGTTCATTTTACATGTGTGCGAATTGTTTGATCCAAATGCTAATTTATTCTAACACAAATTTGAAATTTACCTAATCCATAGATAAATTAGACCTAACCTGAACAAAGCAAGATTAAGATTATTAAGATAAACAAAAATAATCTAACCTACAAATTCATTTTCTGCTTGCCCTTGGCAAGCAGCTTAACAAAATTCAAAGTGCACTTCAAAGTCAACTTCGAATTTTATCCAATGTAAATGCTACGTGCTGTCACAATATGACAAGCAGGCAAATTTCAGCTTGAATTTGACTTCAAATTGAATGTAAACGCAGCTTAACGCGCGAGGACACTTCTCCATGTAAGAGTTGGACATTTTTGGTGTCACCAATTCACCCATAAGCTTGCGCACCTTTTTCTTCAATCAACGCTACACTCTAGCGCTAGCGGTCTTGGTCTAGCCCACCGTCCACCCACCACCACGCCATATTCAAAATTAGAATCAAGGCATGTTGTAATATGTATTGAATGCAGTGGAATTTATTCGCGAAAACACATGCAAGCTGCTATATATCCACTATAATACGGCTTTTGTTAAATATATCCTGGTTTTTAGTTAGATAAAGCAAAATATATCGTAGAAAGTACTGTGCGGGCACGTATTACAAGTAATATTTCATTTCACACTTGGCCCTCCGCTCGCTTCGATCGTTAGGGGGCTCAGAAACGGAAACTAACCCAAGACATACTCAAAATCAAGAAAAAACTGTTCAGAAATATAACCTTAAAAAAAGACTTCAGATTCGTCTTCGGTCGAGTGAACACGTGTCGGGTTCGGGCAGCAATATTTCAGTTCGTAGTGCATTTGTGAATGCATGCGATTTAAAGGCCTACAATTGGCAACTATATAACCCTCCGCTCGCTTTGCTCACTCCGGGGCTCAAGAAATGGAAACTAACCAAGTGCTAACCCATGACCAAGAAAAACCCAAAAATCAAGAAAAAAACTGTGTACTTAAAAAAAAAAACTAAAACCGACAGGATTTGAACCCGTGTAATCAGCTGATGACCGCTGTATACCTACCGGTAAGGCCGTAATTTAGTTTAATCTCAACACTGTCTAGACAAGAAAGACCTGAAACTAAGAAAAGCAGCAGCCGATATGGCCACCCTAGTTGGGGCCGAAACTAAATGCTGTAAAGGGTATATTTCGAGTTTTTAATAGAAAATATGCATAAAATTTTGAAATTTGTGCATTTGAAGTGAATAATTTATACAAGGCAGGTAATTTAGTGTGTTACTGAAAATTATATTAGTGAAATTAGACTCTCAACCCTACTACACCACACACTCTACTTCCTAATAATTATTCTACATCACACAACTAAATACTTATAGTTCATAGTTAGGGAGTGATTGCTCTGTTACAGGGTGTGTTTTCCCAAATATCTCTTATAATACCTAGTAAGATCTAAAATAACTGAAATGCAATACTGTGAATTGAAGTAAACAAACAAGTCTTAAGGTTTTTATTTTGTATATTTATAAGAATAATGCCTGTTAACCTATTTACTTTGACTGCCTTTTGACTATACATATAATAGGTTTTAGATAACAACAGATATATTTAAGCTACAGCCGGACAGCATCAGAAGTTTGAATTTAATACCTCAGTTTTACTGAAATACCTAAACACGCTTTATTTGTAGCGTTATTGAATTAAGATTAAGGAGTTGTAGGGTGGTTTTAGGTACGTAATGTATTAATTAAAGTACGTTTGAGCTTTGGTTTAAGTTCAGTCGCTTAGTTGAGAACATTGAGTTTTAAATAATTGCGTATAACAGTGTCAAACGATTTGAAAACATGCTGTTAACCTGTTGTGTTCCCAAATGTAGAGGCAATTATAAAAATGAACACAAAGTGGGAATTTTTTTATTTCCCAAAGATGGTAAATTGAGGCAGCAGTGGGTAAATTCTATTAAGAGGGAAAAAGCATTTGTCCCAACCAAGCATGCTCGGATAAGTCTTGTTTTTTTTTTTTTGTTTTTAGGCAGTGACTCGCTATACACACTCTTTTTAGAGGATGTGCCTAACATTACGTGCACAACATATAATATTAATTAATTGTGAGATTTTTCTATTTTTGAGCTAGAAAATGCTTTGCGATATCTGCTTACTTTACCCTCAAGGTCCAGGGTGGTTGTATTGTATTCAATGACTGTCTTAACGGAGGTCTCGGTCTAACCCAGCTATTAAAGTAAATATCTATTTTAGATGCGTGAACTCCACTTTAGGCCAGATGAATATATATTTTATTAATATTGATAATGCTCCTCAAGCTCACTTAAACTTTATTGTCTTTATTTCCGAGAACCTGATTATATCAATAGCGCAAATGGGTGCTGCTGTCGACAAAATTGTATATCAAGACAAAAGCTAACTCAACTTATCTCTTGAAGTACCTACAAGATGATGTGTTAATATTGTAAAAAAAGTTCTTATTGAAGCTGCTTATTTGGTGAAACAACTTACCGAAAAGCGTTCTCTAGAAGGTAATTTAAATATTGTAAGTGATATTTTAACATCTGTAGGAATTATTCCGTTTTTCATTATTGGAGTCTGCTCCCTGGGCGCGACGCCATATTAGATTTAGATACAAGTTTTCTTGTTTAGAAGCTGTTGGTTTAATGAGCTAGGGATTTCTGATACTAGTGCACTTGTGAAATCTTTGCGTTCTCGCCAAGTCTTCGTGATGCAACCACCGACCTATGGAGGTCGGTGGATGCAACCAGTTGTTTGTAAGTCCGCAGATGGCCTAGGGGTCTGGATGGTTAGCCTGCGCTTCGGGTTCAGTCTCAGTCTGTTTTGTTTTTTTTTTAAGTAAACAGTTTATTTCTTGATTTTTCGGTATGGCTTGGGATAGCACAAGGTTTGTTTCCTTTTCTTGAGCCCCGAAGCGAGCGGAGGGCCCTATACGTACCGACCAATCGCAGGTTTTTAAATTGCATGAATTCACAAATGCACTAGTAACTGATATATCGCGCTCGGGAAAAGCCAAAGTATTTTGTTATGTAGCACACCTGATATTCATGCTCGGCTCGGGGCATAATGACATAACAATATCGGTACACCTGCCGTGTTCGGAACAAACTAAAAAATTAAATTAAATAATAAAATAGCAAATGGCGATTGAATTCGTTTATTAAGTAAACAGCGAGGTTTTTTTACATAATTTAGTTTTTATTATTTATTTAACAGTGTAAAAAACAGTGGTGGCTTTTTATTTTATATATTATTTAATTAGTTTTTAAGAATACGTTTTATACTAAATTGTACATTTCTGGTGTGAAATACCGGGGACGTTTTTCCTAACCTTACCGTTCACCGACACCGAGTTTATTTTGGGAAAAAATGTCTCGACACGTGCAATATGCGGACTCCTCCGTGCTGGAACGAAGATTAAGGCCTATTTACGGTAAGACTTTAAATATTACCGTTCTAGATTGTAGTAAATGGGGTAGATTTATTTTCATTATAAAATGCTGCAGTACCCACTTTAAATGTTCTCGTGTCTAGCGATTTGCTCATTTCGCTAATTACAGTATTTCAAGTAAGTCATAGGAATATGAAATTAATCTGTTGTTGCATATGAAAACTGTTTCTAGAATATGGTCGAGTGCCTGTCTCTTAGTGTCACTCTAAACATGTAGCGCTTAGCATAATGCAGATGGGTCTGGTGACATATAGGTTGTGTCGATTTTATAAATTTTCTTTTCAGTTGAAAGGGGGTGTCCTACAGAATAGTTTTATTTAAGCCAATAAAATCGGATGTTCTGCCACTTTTGAGCTGAATAATGCCATCAAAGTTCGAGTTTTGAGTCAAATTTTCAGCACCGAAGTCTACCGAAAGACACTAGAAATATAAACAATACAAATCTGAAAATGAATTCTCAGGTGAAAATTGGACTAGGAGACATTTGCTTAGAACAAGAGGCATACGTTTTGTCCCCATCCTGATTTAAAGTGACTCATAGCCCCATTAAACAAAATCAAATTTTACTTGTAAATATCCTTTTTACTGTCAGATGTCACAATAGCCGAAACAGATATTTTTCATTACAAAAAATGGTGTGCAATGGGTGTCTACTCTTTCTTTTATGTATGTGAATGAATGCAAATGCACACTGAATTTACGAATGAATTAGTAACCCATTCGTAAAATCAATGTGCATGTCAAATATTAGACATACTTGAATAGTAAGCTAGCACTGCAATATCAACACCGCTCGCAAAATTTATGGTAACAACCAAGAAGATCGCTTCCTGAACATTACCATTCATATTTGGGAACGACAGGCCTTCCCTTAAATTTGGTAAGTAATTACTTGTTATACCTTAAGAAAATGTCAAATGTTGGCCTCAACACTGTGCCAGGCTCCCAGCGTCAGGTACTAAAATTTCATTATTTTCATGTTACACCCGGGAAAGCCTTCCTAGGTCAATTTAGTCTCTAAGTTCGAACTTGGGGAATTTTTTTCGGATCCTCTGATTTTTTTGGCCTAAACTAGTCTATAGGACAGCCTCTCTCTAGATCTGCTTTTGGCTAGCTTTTGTATATGCTAACAGAATGATTGCTTCAAATCATGTAATTTTTAGAATACACATTCACTTAGTTTATGAGTTGACTTATTACTTACACAGCTTTTAAATGATATTCAAAATTTAAATTCTTTATTAATGGCACAAAATTTGTGTTAATGGATTAGCCAATTTACTACAATTAACAGCAATTACAAAATCATAAATAATAATAGTGAAGGACAAGGCAATTTCAAATTCAAAACTGTGATTTATTGTCCAAGAAGAAGATCTTATTGACAAAGCTAAAAAATACACAATAAGTTAATTGTTGACAATAAATCAACGCACACACCAAAAACAAACTTCCATATCAATTAAAGATGCATCTATCTTTCAATCTCTTTAAAGACAGATTGAAAAAATCTACGTCAGGAATCTTTAATCTATAACCTACATATCTAGGAAAACATCTTTGGACCCTTTCCAGCATGGTTACATATACATTATAACCAAGCAGAGCAGACATACTCAAGTATATATCTAACCACAGCACAATAAACATAAGTAAGAAAAGTTAAACCCAAGTCTTTCACAGGTGGTACTCTTTCTAGTGTCTTCTTAAGCAACAAATTTTGTTGTTGTTACTTAACAATCGAAAATCTTTGCTAAAAGCGATGCATGATAGGCCTGCAATTCAATATGTCAGTGCTCAATCATTATACTAAATAACATGTCTTCCGTTTAGAGGGAAAAGTGCTAACTGACAGCGATAGATTAAATAGAGAACAGATTCTCTTAGATAGGATAAGTTTTGTATTTTTTTCGAAAAATGAACTGGTAAGCCATTAGGTTTGCATCCTAAGTTATCATTTAATTTATTCAGTTGATTAAATACTTCTATAACTGTAAAGGTGCAGGAGGACAATTGGATAGCTTTGGAACAAATAAAATTAAGATTTCTTTCACAGTGATTAACATACAGAGTCTCCTTATAGGAGGAAATCACATATTTATAGCTACAGCAAAAAAAATACTATACTTAGCAGACACTATTCAAATATGTCTATATATCATGAATATTTAATTGTAAATTTAATTCTATTGACCATTGATTTCATGTATGTACTTGGACTTTAATAGCAGTTTTATATTCACTTAAACACTTGTACGTTAGAAATATTTTTCAAAAATGTTAGCATTAATTATTTATAGATTGGCTTGACTCTGGCAGTAACAAGAAGGCTCTTCAGGAATGTGATAAAGTTTTAAAGAAGACACCGAACTTGCCCTGTGCCAAAGCTCTTAAAGCATTGACCCTGCTTAGAATGGGGAGAGATAAGGACAGTAATGTGATCTTGGACAATCTTACTAGTGAGAAACCTGTAGATGATGCTACTTTACAGGCGATGACTCTGTGCTATAGAGAAATGCAACAATGTAAGTGTTCGAATGTGTGTTCAACAACAAAGTCAGGTAGATTAGTTTCCTCTCATCTAATGTTAAAAATATTTTTTAAATGTTACAACATTCTTTAGGAGAGGATATTTTTTGTCTGCTCCTTGGCAGACTTTTTAAAATAAAAAATGAGCAACAAACAAAATAGGTACATGGTACATAAGAAGTTCAGTTTATTAAAAGATAATTTTAGAAGCAACATACAAAAAATAAGAACCAAAGAAAACTTAAATACCTAAGCAGGTTTACAGATAACTGAAATAAACAAGATAAACTGAAATTGTACATGGTTCTAAATAAGAGTGCTTTTGCTTGTACAAAGTCCTATCTCATATCTAGCCTTATTTACTACAACAACAACAAATGCTTTATTTCAAATCATGATGCTACAAACAGTTTTACATATGTGGGCAAAACTCTCTTAAACTATAGGTTTCTAAGTTTGTTAACAATTTTCTAAGTTCTATTTTAAACAATTTTTGGAAGAAATACCCTTTATCCAGCCTGGGTGACAGGTAAATAATTTTATACACATATAGTGGAGAAATTTTTCGGTTAGTGCGCTACACAATTAACATCCAATGTTCTAGTACTTTACTCGTGTTTTCGTTTGAGATCAAAAAGGTTCCTATATCTAAAAAAGAACATTCACCACTCATATATGTCAAATTAAAACAAATTTTGTAAGCATCTTTGACCTTAGGAATTAGGTCAGTATATTATTTTATGTTAGGAATGAAGGTTTTCCAAATAGTCTGGGAGCTAGGATAATGCTTGTCCCAGGATTTTTTCGCACGACTGTATAATATCAATAAGGTTGTATGATTTGAAATTTTTGTTATTAATTTGACCGCCAGTGTGTGTTGCACACAACGCACATAATATGATAGACGGGCCTCTGCTTTAGTTTGTTTTAAGCATTGAGTACCTAATTTAAAAAGTATAATAAAAATTGCTATATAGTCCTTTCAGTGTAATATAGGTCTAGTAACCCCTAAAAGAAAGATTTTCATTGTAATCATCAGTTAGATACGAGGTTAGATATTGCCTTTTTAGTGAATAAAGTTTGCAATCTCTATGAAACTGCTGTCAAGCTGGATCCAACAAATGAGGAATTACATACTCATCTTTTTATGAGTTATGTCAGAATTAGTGATTTTAAAGCTCAACAATTAAGTGCTATGGCCCTCTACAAGCAGAAACCTAAGAATCCTTACTACTGCTGGAATGTGATGAGCATTGTGTTACAAGCTACGAGAGGTGAAGGTAACTATTTTGTTTTTAAATGTTCATTGTATCCCAGTCCAATGTTGAATTCTTTAAAGACAGAACCATTTTTTAAGTCAAATGTTATATTGTTTATAAAATTTTGTTTAGGTTATAACCTTATAACCCAGGAATGGATTGAGTTTGAAACAAATTGCTTATTTAATTTATTACTTTAAATGAAAATGTTTACAGGATCTACAGATAGTGCGAAAAGAAAATTATTATTAAGCCTTGCTGAAAGAATGATGAAAAAACTGGTGGATGACAATAAAATGGATGCTGAGCAAGAGGTAAGACGCTAATTCTCTGATAGATAAATCTTGTTATTTTTGAATTTTAGGACTCTGCATATGTGATATGATTTTGGTTGTAGCCAATATATTATTGTCTTCTGGTGAAAGTTAATGTTTTATGTTATAAATCGTTTTTACATGTTATTAGAGATCTTTCTCATAAGATATAGGAAAGAAAACTTCATGGGTTTTTGTCCAATTTTTCACATATTTTGTATATCAGCAATCACTAGATAGTAAAAACTGTAGATATTATTGAAAAATTCATATTTTTAAACACTGCATGTAAATTGACAGCACTGTATGAGTAATTGGATATCAGCTTTATTTTTTCCTTTAAGTTATTTTGTGCCTTAAAAAATCTAAATATATCCACTAACTCATAATTTTGAACAAATTGTAGGTTCAGTTATATATACTAGTACTGGAACTGCTGCAAAAATATGAGGACATTGTTGAAATATTAGAGGGCCCTCTTAGTGAAAAGCTTCAAAGCGCAGATTTGTCCCAACTGAAACTGGTATATCTCAAAAAAATGAACAAATGGTTTCAAGTTAATGTGTTGTGCAAAACTATACTAAGTGAATGGTAAGTTTGTGATGGTTTTTAAACTTGATAATTATTGACACTAAAGTAACAATTAACGAAGCTACAGAGCCCCAAATGGGTACCCAGCGATATATTGTTTAGTGTGCCCTTTCTTAATACCAATTATGGTATGAACGAGTCAGTCTCAAGGATGTTCAGGTTTGCAAACTCAGAATGTCGAAATATTGACCTTGTTGAATGCCCTTCTAGTGCTACCTTTAAAAAGACACCTTTACTTGGCTAGGATAGCTTTTAAATAAGAAAATTAATGTTTTTTGGAATTCAGCAATTTTATGTGTATTTATATATGGGTGTTGAGTGTTATTTATAATTTTATTATGTTTGTTATACAGATAAATTGTAACATTTTTGTATTTGTAAATTGGCCTTGCCGTAAATACATAAATAAATATTTCGGTTTCTTCCAGGGTTATAATTTCTGGGGATTTTAATGTTAATTATTTGGTTGATTTGGCTGATTGTCAAATTTTGAAGAACATGTTTTCTTTGGTATTTTTCGCATGCTGGTTGGTCAACCAACTCGCATTTCCGCATACTCAGAAAGCCTAATTGATTATGTTTGTTTGAATTTTGCTAACCAAACAGATACTGACATAACAGTTACTCCTTCAGAGCCTATTTTGGTCAAATTCACAATCAACAAATTGAAACAAGTTAGGTATGGCCGAATATACATATAGCACATTGAACTTCAAAAAGTTCCAAGAGTTATGCACTAAGACAAACTGGCAGGTGGTCTTTGATTCTTCGAATTTCTTGGCTGGTTTTAATGAAGTTGTTCTATATAATTTTAAAAAAGCTTTCCCTTTGCGTAAAATAAAAGAGAAGAGAACAAAACTACGGGTCACAGTAGGTATAAGAAGATCCTCCACTAACCTAAGATCTTTGCACACTATTAGGAAATTTACAAATTGTCCATTGTTTGATGATTATTTTAATAAATACAAAAGCGTCTGCAGGAAGGTAATAAAGGTGGCCAAGGAAGCTTAATACAGTCTTTCACTCAATTAAAAATAGAAAGTAATCAGGAATCAATGACATAAATGATTCCTTTGACTCTGGGGAGTTCCCTTCCTATTTAAAGACTGCAGTCGTCAGGCCGCTTTATAAGGGGGGCGATTCAGGTGTCCCGGGAAATTTCCGTCGCATTTCTTTACTTCCATCGCTGTTCAAAATTATTGAGAGGATTGTCGAGGAAAGAGTTTTGAAGAATCTCAGAAAGCATAATATCTTAAGGAAGAATCAATTTGGTTGGCAGGAAGCAAAGAGCACTTCCGATGCAATTTTTCACTTCTTGGAAAGTCTCTACTTAAGCTTGAATGACGGAGATGTGGCTGCAGCGGAAATCTGTGATTTTTCTAAAGCATTCGATTGGGTCAATCACAGAATACTGCTTGACAAGCTCTCTTACTATGGTTTCAAGGGTGTTGCCCTGAGGTGGTTTGAGTCGTACCTTGGGGACAGAGGTCAGACAATTAAGTGTAATGATAAAGTCTCCAACTTGCTCAGGATTGATCATGGGGTACATCAAGGATCTGTGCTTGGTCCCCTCCTTTTTCTCTTCTACATAAACGACTTAACTCTATTGAATATTCAAGGACTTTTCACCGTGTTCGCGGATGACACGACTGTGCTGTGGTCTCACTGTGATCCAGATACTAGTGACATGGTTGGAACTGATTTGGGAAGGATCAAATCGGTTGTGTCTTAATGTGGATAAAACTAATATCCTCATCAGCTTTAGGTTTAACTTTGAAAATATCATGTTTGATGGTGGTAATATAAGAAAAAAATAGTCAAATTAGATTTCTCGGTCTCTACATTGACGAAAAATTAACATTTCAAAACCACATTCAGGTTCTCTGTGATATGTTGGCCAGGGGCTGTTATGCTGTTCGCATAATCTCGAATGAGTTAGGAAGGTCATTATCTAAGACTGTTTACATCTCACTTATCGAGAGTCACTTGAGATATGGTTTAGCTTTATTGGGGTTACTATGCTCAGTATCTTTTTACGTCTGTTTTTGTTATTCAGAAGAGGGAAATAAGATACATATGTAAGGTTGGGGTTAGAGAGTCTTGTAGGCCTATTTGTAAAGAATTAGGCATCCTATTGCAGACAGTTTGTTGGATCTTTAAAAAATCCAGACCTTCCAACTCTGACATAGCGGCTGCCAGCCATTATAATACTAGACAAGCAAATAAGATCCGATTACCTATTCCTTCTAGTACACTTACTAAAAACTCTCAAATTTATGAAGGCTTAAAAATGTTTAATCATCTACCTGATGCATCGAAAAATGTTAGATCTCTAAGTATCAAAGTAAAGCCTATTACAGTTTTACAGAATTTTGCAACGATGATTTTGGGTTTATTAGGCGCACATATATAAAAACTTGTAGATTTAGGTTAGTGTATGTGTTGTCTACTGCTGTGTATTATTTACTTTACTTTGGTACTTTTGAATTGTTGACTACATAGATGTTCTTTCTTATTAATTTTCTATCCCTGTATACAGCTTTTTAACAAATACTTTGTATTTCTACAATAAAGCATTTATTTATTATTATTATTATTTTACATGTAAAACACATTCTTATAATCGAGCACTCTAATAGGCGGACGCGGACTCTGTTTTTGGTCAAACCTTCCTTAGAGTCAGACTTTGTCCAAAACTTCCATAGTGGCAGTCAAAGTAAGAACAGCATTTGTAATTTTAAAAGGAGAATCCAGCTTAGTTCTTGAAGCGATACAATTTGTCTAGCTCTTTCAGATAATAGCCTCATTATATTATAATATTAGGCCTGCCAAAATTCAGTTTCAGAGTTTTTAAAAATGTACTCCAAGTCACGGTGTGAGACACTTCCGAATCCTAATTGAATTTTCCTCTTCTGTGGCCAGTTTTCAGGGTCACCATTAAACAGGGCGATTGAACACATTTTGCCTCATAAGAACCTCCAGATTCTTGCTTATCAATTAAATTATTATATTGCTGCAAATCATCTTCAGTGCCTTGTTACTTTACAATCACGTTTCTTAGAATTTGCCTCACTGGTTTAAGTTTCAATAGCTTAAGTTATTAAATTATTCAAATATGTCTTTATCCATATCCAAATTCTTCATCCACATATTTTCTAGTTGCGCCTTCTTTTTGCTAATTCTGACTAAAGTTCAAGTAACATTTTTTTAATGAAAATTGTTCTGTTACTACGGATAGAGACGTTTTCAATTTTACTTCAGTTCGTTTTTATCCAGTTCATGTATAATATCCCTCAGAGAGAATCGAAGAAGATCTAAAATTGATAATACATTTTTGACAATAATTATTCTCTAACGCGCTGGCTCAAAATCTACAAGGTCATTTTTAACAGTTTAATATTCTGGCTATATTATAATAGATTATCTATAAAAAATATTCAATTAAAATAATGTTATTTTTGGCATCAGCTAGATGTTGCAATGGAATATTATTGAACCAAATCGCCAGAACTCTTCTACCATCACGCTAAGTGTTTTAATATTGACTATACTTTGAATTTTTAGTTTTGATCGATGGGACGTATGGAAAGAATATGTACATTCCGTATTTGAGTTGATCGACGTGAGCATTAATGGAGATAATTTAGGTTCATCTGCTAACGACTTGGATAGTGTCGATAATACTGCAGAAAAATGCCATGAGTTTATTTGTAGTGTTATCGAAGGCGGGGCTGATAATAGTGAGTTCATATATTATAATTAATGTCTCCATTAGAAAAACACACCCATCAAGTTTAATTATTTTTTGACAGTTTCCTATCCCCAAAGGATTCTGACGCAAGCTCATTAGCACGCTAAAACTAAACGTTGTTTTAGGTTTTTTACTCAGGGGGCCGTTTTTAGCCAGATTCGAACTATGCGCGAAGCTCCAAGAGAAAAATATAAAATCGAATGACATTCTAGGAGACACAATTGAACTTTTTATAGAATACTTTAGGAAATTCGGACATAAGCCTTGTAGTGTATCAGATTTAAAGATATATCTTAAACTATTGGATGCCGAACAAAAATCGGAACTTGCAGCAAAATTGTTGAAAGAAGTTGGGATCGGACCTACTAGCGTCCCGCAATCGGTAAGTCTTCTCTATACGTCTAAAAGAGCGATTTTTTAATAGAGGAATTGAGGAATAATGAAAGCCTTTTTAAAAATTAGTTATTTATAGCTCAGAATTCTGAAGTATTTTTATCATGTTGAGTAGTTTCTTCAGTGATTTCTTGTATATGACATATGGTGCCTCAGTTGATATACAAAATTGTGATTTTATTTATGCATCCAAGTAACACCGTATCAGGCAGATGACGTACATTTTTTTTGCAAAAAGTGGAATACAAATTTTATCTTTCAGTCAAAGATTTTCAGACTTTATGTTATGACGCAAAGTATACATGTTTCGAATATCTTACTTAAATGTTCTTAATGGTACATTTTTTTTATTACATTGGGAAATTTGTTATACAGATTTGCCAAGATGAGATATAAGAAAGTGCGCTAAAAGATTGTGGAAGTTGTTTCTTGTTCTTGTAATATGGCTGTGTATATCAAGCCTTTTTAAACCTTGCAAGTTATAATTATGTAGCTTTATTGAGTGTCCAGAGTACATGCAGTTGACAGCAGGCATGAGATATTCATACCCAAAAACTAGATGGCAAAGTCTGCCATTCGTAAACCACTAAAAGTAGATGGTTGAAATGACACAAATAAAAAAAAAATCATACAAAACAATCTATAAGTTTCAGTAGATATATGAAAACCTGTAGGGAGAATGGTGCAAATGGCTTTGTAAGATATCGTAATGGCAATCCACAGATTGTCCAGAAAAAAAAAACTAGTTCAGGGGCCTTCCTCATTTATTAGCCAATCAAACCACTTAGATTTTTTTTTATCAAAATGTAATGTGAATACTATTATGATTATAAGTCTGCTAATTTTGATTTAGTCAATAATTACCTTGGGCAGGTTGACTGGGATGACTTACTACTACATGACTCTCTTGATAACATGCTAAATATACTTTATGATGTTTTATATGAATTATTCATGCAGTTGTTCCTCAAAAGAGAGTATCCCAGAGCAATTTCCCAAGGTGATACTCACCTGATTTGAAACAGTTGATAGTTTTGAAGAAGCAGGCACGTAAAACATTTAAAAACGCAGGATCTCGGGAGGATTATATGATTTTCGCTCGAATACGTTCTGAGTGCAAGGTTTTGTCTGGATTGTGTTATCAGAGATATGTAGAGCACTCAAAGATCTCGATGGCTAATCAGAAAATCGTTAAAAGCTTTTGGATTTTTGTAAATGCTAAATGCAAATACAATGATTTGCCTTCACAAATGTTCTATCCAGCAGGATGAGTTACACAATCTGAAAGTTGAACTAGCCAATCTTCAACAATTTCTGAAATCTAATCAAGCTGAGGCACCTTCTCATCGAGTACCTATCCAGCAGAAAGAAACAGCAGGCAATTCTCAAAAGAAAAATGTTGCAATAGTGGGCCCGAAGAAGACTGCAGACAATAAACTGCATCTACGCCGCAAACATCGGTATTTGTGTCCAAGATATTTACAGATATAGCTGACTCGGATCTACTAGATTACCTGAAAAACAACTTTGGGCTTGATCACAAATTCACTGTAGAACCAGTACCAGTGAAATCTGGAGAGTACAAAGCTTTTAAAATCATGGCTGGAAAAAGTCTGGAGGAGAACCTGTTAAATCCTAATAATTGGCCTGAAAACATTATTATTAAAAAATGCACATTTTTTCGAACCAATCAGCTCCAACCAGTCAGATCAAGTACTCGTCAATCAAACAGAACTAGCAACAATTCCCAACAGAGAAAATAAACCAATACTCCGAAATGTTTTAAATAACAATGGGGGCAGATGGGCAGGTCTGTGCTCCTCTGACTTCTTTACATTTTTTACACTATAACATCCAGTGTCTTAGAAATAAGACTTTTTTGTTGGAATCATTCCTCGAGGATAATCATTTTGATATTTTATGTATTAACGAACACTGGTTAAAACCAGATGAACTGGGTTGCATACACATTGGTGGTTTTGTTATTGCCTCTGGCTTTGGTAGGACTAACCGTGTTCACGGTGGTGTAGCAATTTTTGTTAAACAGTCGCTTGAAGTGCGGCCGCTGCCTTTTGATGTACAAATCATAACAATTTATAGATCCCCAATGGGTGATCAGACCTTCTTCTTAAGTGGGTTAGCCGCAGTTTTGGACAGGATGGACTTGGGTAGGGGAATTGTGCTGACTGGAGACTTCAGTGTCCACTTTCAGACCAATTCTTTAGATGCTCGGATGGGGTCGAACTTGTTTGAGTCTTACGGGTTGTCTAGAGTGGTCTTTCAGCCAACCAGGAATCAGGCATGTATGGGTAACATTTTTACAAATATATGTCAAAATACGAACTATGAAATCATAGATCCCTGCATGTCAGATCATTTAGCAGTATCTTTTAAATATTTAATGGAGGAGACATCTATAAGGAAGGGTAACATTAGGATTGTCTACAGGCCCATTACAGACTTTGGGCTTTTTAATTTATACCAAATGATTAGTGTTGCTGACTGGTCGTTTGTTGATAGTGAATCACTTTCTTTCAGTGCACTCTTTGAGTCTTTCATCAGCCTAATAAAGGATGCCTGTGACGTATAATTTCCTGAAATGACCAAGTTAGCCAGCAGTGGTCATATTCTGGTGGTGCTTATAAAATACATTGGTTTACAGACGAGATAGAGCAAACAAGGGAAACCCTGAAATTCTTGACGCACTTGAGCAGGTCAAACCCTGTCTTGGTTACACCCGATTTGTTAAAATTCTTTCGCAATGATTATAGAGTCTTAATAGAAAAAAGTAAAAAAGAAGCCAATAACAGGCATATTAATCGTTCAAATAATAAAAATAAAGCTGTGAGGGATGTTATTGCGAACGGCAACCCAACTGTCGGAAAAACAAATTCTCTCAAATTAACGGCAAACGAGTTTAATTACTTTTTCTCGCAAATCTCTGATAACATCTACCACACTCAAATCGTGATCCACTAAGCTATTTTGATTCATCAAACATTAACACAACTATACACACATTTCAATTTAATGAAGTTACTTAAAACAATATTAGAGACATAATATCAAATCTAAAGAATAGTCCTAGCAAAGATTGCTTTGAATTTAATACCAAAATAACTAAAACATTAAAACACATAATTACTTACCCATTAACAAAAATCATCAGGGAGTGTATTAAAGCAGGTATTTTTCCAGATTGTCTAAAGGTGGCTCGTGTTGTGCTATTATATAAGAGGGGAGGTTGTGAGGATGTCTCCAACTATAGGCCTATATCAATTGTGCCCATGTTTGGTAAAATTTGCGAAAGTGCTTTAAGAAGCAAATGTGTGATCACCTTGAAACTTATCAGTTATTTAACCCGTGTCAGTTTGGCTTCCGTTCTAGCATGTCAACAACGGTGGCAATCAGCCAACTTATGGCTTTCATACAGGAGGAGTGTTTTGATGGAAAACTCTATGCTCGGGCCTCCTTCTTTGACTTAACAAAGGCTTTTGACTGCGTGTCTCACAAACTACTGATAGATAAGCTTCTTGAATATAACTTTAGTAAAAACAGAATTGATCTAATAAAATCGTACCTGTCCAATTGATGGCAATATGTAACATATGGTGGGGCTACTTCAAGTAGCTCCCTCTGTCCTTGGTCCAATTTTATTTTTACTTTATGTGAATGACATTCCATCGTGTGTATCACTGGCCAGCACGAAGATTGTATTGTTTGCAGATGACAGCACAGGGCTGATAGCTTGACTGACCTTGATCGGCAGACCAAGATTGTGCAGTCCGATGTGCAACAGTGGTTTTTGTCGAATGGGTTGAGCATAATGAGGCAAAGACTCAGCTGTTGGACTTTTCCTTGAGGCCTCTGGAGGCGCGTGGCTCTGTGAAGTTTTTGGGCATTTACTTAGATTCTGGGCTTACATGGGAGAAACACGCTGACTATGTTACAAGTGTCCTTAGTAAAAAACCTTTATAATTCGCAATTTAAAAAGTATTGTTTCACCAGATGTACTTATGAAAGCTTACTATGGTCATTTTCACTCTCATCTTGCCTATGCTATCCTGTGCTGGGGGCATTCACCACATGCTTCCAAGATATTTGCAATCCAGAGACGCTGCCTAAGAATTATGACTGGTGTCAAGTTTAGAGACTGTTGCAGTTCCAGTTTTGCCTCTTTGGGCATTATAACTCTTCCTTCCTGGTGTATATTGAGTTGTCTTCTCCATGTGAGGGCTAATATGGGTGATTATGCATACAATCGTGACTATCACAGCTACAACACCAGAAATAAGGATAATTTTTCCTTAAACTATAATAGGACTGCCAGGGTCAGGGATGGGATAAATCATTTTCGAGTTAAATTTTTTAATCTGTTGCCACTGTGTGTTAAAAACTTGGACTACCATCTATTTAAGTCTAAAGCTAAAAATTATCTCAAGGTGAAGGCCTTTTATGCCTGGAGGAATATTTCAATATCAATTTCGATGATTTAAGGTAGCAACTGTTCGGGGGCGTATAGGCGGTTGCCTTAGCTGTCTTATTGCTTTATGTTATATTGTTTGTCAAACTTATTTCTTATTTGTTAATATACTGTGTTTTGTTTTATTAATATTTTAACTAAAAAAAAAAACAACTCATTACTTTTTTAAACTGTATATTTTTAAGTTTTATCTTTTTATTTGACGTGTGAAAATATTTACATTATGTACATCATCAATAAATATTATTATTATTATTATTATTATCATTATGATGGTGTCAGTTGGGTCCTGATCTTCCAAACCTCTACGCAGACTATTTCCGGACAATATACTCAGATAATGCTTACCCTGTGACTTCCGCACCTTCTTACACCAATAGTCAAAAGTCAAAAATCTCTTTATTTTAGAAAATACAATTTGCATGATGTATTAACAAAATGGCATTTTAAAATCTTAAACTTAAACATAAACTTAAAACAAAAACTACAAACTCAAATAACACTAGTGACAAAGCAGACACAATTAAAATGAAGAGTGAGATTATAAATTAAAATAATCAGAAGATAAAGTTAAGAAAAGTGACACAGATATTAAAATTATTAAAGTTAACAGTCAACAGGCAATTATAAATTTAAAATGATTAAAGTTAAAATTGACAGTTATTAAAATGATTGAAGTTAAAAATGGACAAGTAATTATGGACTGTTGAGGAACTCAGCAACATTGTATGGCTCAATGTCAATTAGGCTTTTCATTACTTCTTTCTTGAAGTGAAAGACATTTTCAATTTGTTTTATTCGATCAGGCAGTTTGTTATAGTATTTTATACAAGAATAGGCAGGGCTTTTTTTTTATGGCAGTGGCCCACACACTAAAGGGAGACCCTATGGCGCTCGACGAGCGGCGTGTGTGCGAAGATGTTGATTGACACGGTTCTTGAATATTTGTAAGTTGTAATTAGTGGGAAACAGATGTCCTGGGAGTGAGTTCCACAGTGATGCAGTGCGCCAGACAAAGGAGTTCTTGTAAAGCGATGTTCTAGGTGTTTCCAGTTGTACGACGAACTGATGCGCTCTTGCCGTCTGTCGTGACTGTCTGACAGGAGCTGCCAGGGGCGGGATGAGGCGGACCAAATCCTGCTGCGCCTATATAGTGTCATCCTATGCTCGGGAATGTTGTAATCACTTGACCTGGTGTTATGATCATGTCTAGGCAGGTGCTGTATAAAGAGATGTTTATTTTTATGTAAGAAAAGCACACATTCGTACACATGCATTGCTGTTAGAGTGAGCAAACCATGTTGCTTGAAGCCACCTCTGCACGACTGAAGCCCACTCATACCAAGCACAACTTGAATTGCTTTCTTTTGTATTAGGAATACCCGCTCAGCTCGTATGCTGTTACCCCAAAACATTATGCCAAATCTAAGAACTGAACTGAAATTAGCATGATAAGTCATCAATAATGCTTCAAAGTCGAGGTAGTTTTTCAAAACTCGTAGACTGTAGCAACAGCTGCCCAGTTTTCCCGAAACATAATCGACTTCCCTTTCCCAACCAAGGTGGCAGTCAGCAACTATACCTAGGAACTTTGCCTCTGCCGTGAAAGTTATGTTTTGATTCAGTAAGTTTGCCTCAACTGGGCACTCACAAGTTGATTGTTTAGTTCTAAAAATTACAAAATTTGATTTTTCTGCATTGAGTACCAGGCTGTTCTGGACAAATCACTCACTCACCGACCCCAAACACTCTCCACCAGTTCTCAGCACAGTCTCGACCGTGGGTGTTAGAAAAATGGTGTTATTGAGGAGTGGCATCTTACAGTTATATTGCACATGCTCTACACCGCTAAGTAAATTAGAAGCCGCCTGAATCATATAATCATTGAGAAGATTGCTTACATCCTGAGGTGGACCCGGAATGCCAGTGTCCCTTCTGGTCACCCCAGTTCCCCTGGCCTCATTTACGTTATTGCTGTTTCCTCGGGGTAATCTTTCAATCCCTATATCAAGTATTTATAAAGAAATATGTAAGCTTGACATAAATAAAGGGCCGGGACCTGATGGAATCCTCCAATGTGCTTTAAAATATTGTAGTTTTATATCATCTAGACCCCTCCATATCATATTCAACACATCCCCTTGAGTCTGGCCAGTTCCCTGAGTTCTGGAAGGTCAGTTATCAGTCTGGCGCTAAGGCGGATGTATGTATTTACAGACCTGTGTTCAACCTCAATATAATCTCGACGCTCTTTGAGAATATTATTACCAGATACTTAACCTGTTTACTTGATCCTACCATCATTGATGAGGAATTGGGATTCCGCAGCGGAAGATCCACTGAACTGAATAACTTGCCCTATGTTAATTATTTCATTTTTAACAGGGGCGGAGAGGCTCATTCAATTTATACAGACTTCGACAGGGTGAACCATTCTGTTCTGTTGAGTAGAACTCGAAGTCCTGGATGTGCGGGGGGCGTTTTTGAGTTGGATTGTTAACTGTCTTTCTAACAGGTCTCAAATAGCCAGGATAAATATCTTTAGATCATATGAAATAAAAATTCCATTAGGGGTACCCCGAAGGTCTCACTTATGGTCTCTTTTATTCAATATTTTTATCAACGACATCCCGTCTTGTTTTAAATACTCAAAATGTCTTTGTTTTGCTGATGACTTCAGGTGTTACCTGACTGTTTGCTTACTGTTTTAAGATTCAATCTGACTTGGATAGACTGTAGGCATTTATTTATTTCTTTATTTCTACGGAAAACGCCATTTTTACAATGTAATTACAAATTTGAAAAGATACTAAAAAAATATATCTATAAATAGCATTAGAAAAACAAAAAGAAAGTTACCCTCAACGAGGATGCAAGACACAAGAAGAATCAAGAATAACACTATATATCCTTTTTTTTTAACAAGAAACTGATAGGTGTAATGGCAAGTTATACCTATTAAACAAATCTTGCATCCTCACCAGAGGCCTATGCAAACCATAATTGGTCCCCAGCGGCTCAATATAGAATAAGTTGGTGGCTCTAGTCCGGTGAACGGTATTGAAGTTCAAGTGCCCAAGAAGATAACTGGAACTAATAGCACCAGCCTAAAGACAAAACATACATCAGCACAAAGCCTCCTGCTTTCCAGTGAAATTAAATTTAGCTGTGACATAGTCTCGCTATAGTTAGTGCGACCTGACAATAAAGGGATACTTAAGCGAAATGCACAAGCTCGCAGAAATCTTCTCTGTATCGCTTCAATCTCATTATTATAGACAGTGTACCGAGAGGACCACATCTGACTAGCATATTCAAGCGAAGAAAGCACAAACGCGCAAAATAATTTTTTTAACAATTGACAAGAGAAATCCCTGCCAAATCTGACAATAAAACCTAAGCTCCGACCCTCCTTCCGAACAATTAAATTTATATGACTATTAAAAAGCAATTTGCAGTCCAACACTACACCCAGATCCGTAACTTCGGTGACACGCTTCAGCGCCTCAGCATTTATGAAATAATCAGAGCTAATAGGGTCTCTTATTTTAGCAAACGTAATACAGCAACACTTTTTAATGTTCAACTCCAGTCCATTTAAAGTACAACATTATTGATATCAGACTGCAATAAATCACAATCTCTCACACAGTTTACTTCCCTAAATATTTTCAGATCATCGGCAAACCTTAGGTGGTTCGATTTTTTATAAAAAGAGAAATGTCATTAACAAACAGCAGGAATAACAATGGCCCGCAATGGGAGCCCTGAGGAACCCCCGAGGTAACAGCAATAACCCTCGAAACAAAATTATTAATTTTAACACACTGAACACGCTCCCTTAGGAAGCTACCAAACCATCTACAAATGCTAGTACCAAAACCCAATGCACCCATCTTAGCCAACAGCAAAGAGTGGTCCACCCTGTCGAATGCCTTTGTGAAATCAGTGTATACACTGTCAACCTGAAGTTTTTTCCCAAAGGCATCCAGCAGATGATCCTGGAATGTCATCAAATTCGTCACTGTTGAGCGGCCCACCAAAAAACCGTGCTGTTCCTCAGAGATTAAACCCCTACACTCCCGTGCCAGAAATTCAGTAACAAGTGAGTCAAGCAGCTTTGGCATTGCAGACTGTATGCAAATCCCCCTATAATTAGCTATATTGCTACGATCACCAGACTTAAAAATTGGAGTGATAAATGATTTTTTCCAAAAACTTGTAAAAGTATCAGTTCTTAAGGAGTTATTAAATAGGAACCAGAGGGGCTTGCTAAGTGAGAAAGTACAGGCCTTCAGGAGAAATGACGGAACTCCATCAGGACCACTGGTTAATCTTGACTTGAGTGACAGAATGCCATTAAATACCGTCTCCAGACTAAGAGACATTTCTCTGATATTAGAGTAACCACCGATACCAGAGTAATAATCTGGGATAGCCAAAGGGGTATGTGCATACACAGACGAAAAATAATCAGCAAATAAACCCACAACCTCCCCACCACAATTGCCATTCCTATCCTCTAAAAACATAGTGGCGGGATAGCCGTCAAACCGCTTAGAGTTCAACATTTATTCTCTGTTCCATATTTACAATGTAATCATTATAGCACCCTTCCCTTAACCTACTACATCTAGATCTTAAATTGGAAAATAACAAGTAATCATCCTGTGATTTTGTCATCATATACTTTCTATGGGCAATCTTTTTTTGTATAACCACAGCCTGAAGTTCCCTGGAAAACCACACCGGAAAACCAGAGCTTTTGAAGCGTTTTATTGGTATACACAGATTGATAAAGTCATACAATGTAGAGTAAAAATTCTCAGTTGCTAAATCAATGTCATTAGACTCCAATGTGACCTCCCAGTCAACAACGGCCAAAAGATCATTCAGGAGCTCACAATTACAGTTTCTAAAGTCATAATAGTACACATCAAACTCCAAAGCAGCCTGTAACTGGTTAACTGGCACAACAACATTATATGCTGCATGATGAGCGGATACAGGCAGAAGAAGATCAGCAGCAGCTTCAACTCTCACATCCACTCGATCCGAGAACACCAAGTCAAGGAACACACCATTGGAGTTAGTTATGCCATTGATCTCCTCCAGGCTGAGGAGAGCAAACACATTGCATAGCGCATTAGCATGGCTCACCCGAGGACACTGAACTCCAACATTACCATCAACTCGGTTAACTGAGCCTCACCATTTTCCTCAGCCAAAGCATCTGCACTCTCTGCATGGTGTAGATATTTTTCCAAGGGTGAAAGAGGGGGCAGATAAACTGCACCGAAAATAATCCTTGACAAACCACACCCGACCATAACATAGGCCTGTTCAACATCGTTATAAGGCCCCTTCAAACACATATATCTGACGTTTTTACTTACTGCAATCAAGACACCTCCGCCAATAGATTTTGAGCTGATAAAGTTGCAACGGTCAGTTCGAAAAATGTTATAGCCAGAAAGCAATAGCTCAGTATCACAAATGTCACTATGGAGCCATGTCTCCAACAACACAATCACATCATAGATAGAACTCACTGCACTTCTGGGAAATTCATTAATTTTTGATTTCATTCCCTTAACATTTTGGAAAAAACAATTCAGTTGGGTTTGTTAGGTCTAAGGCGTTGCCGTTTTTTGGCACATTCTCAGAAAAACCCCCCATGTTCATGGTCAAGCTTAGGATTATTATAAGCAATAAAGGGCGTACCATTTTTATGCCGAATTATAATATTACTTTCGCCATTTTCTTTACGAAGCTTAACATCATTATAAAGGTTTTTGAATTGCCTTCTTTGCATCGGGGTGAGGTCCGCACTGACATTAATGTTAGAATCTCTAAGTTTACTCTTCTTCGTCAAACATATTCCCCAACCATGTTGGCATCAGCAAAAATAACCTTCACAGGTCTTGCTTCCCACCGAGGCTAACACTTTTGATATCAGTTGGCTCAGCAGTTTCAAGGGTGCGAAAGATATCCCCTAGGCATTGCTTATCATGTTGGATTCTGACATGTAAATCATTAGAGCAGCATTCATCCATGTTGTGGATAATAATATTTCTTGACCTTAACTTTCTATCCTCAATCTCAGAGAATATGTCAACATTTACACCACCCTCCGATCCATCCACACGTGTCGGAATTTGGGAGCCCTGGACATTTTTGTCACCTGCGCCCACGATCTCATTGACAAAAGAGCGCAACTCTGCAATCTCATTTTTCAATTCATTGATTTCGCCATTCCGAGGTTTTTTTATTTCCTGAAGAATTTCCTGCATTTGGGCCCTCTGATCAGCAAGAAGGCCCAAAATTTGGGACACTACAACGATTAAGTCTTTATTGGAAACATTAGTTTTGTTTAAAAGTCCAGATATCCTATTTTTAACCTCGCTTTCATCGATCAAAGGCACCGGTATCGCATCTCCGGTTATTAGGTCGGTTTTTTCACTATCTGCACATCGGGGTCTTAACGACTTACTATTGGCAACACTGGCTGCCGGAGCCGGCTGAGATAAAGTAGATGTCTGTTCAGCGGCACTGGACCGATTTTCAACTCCCATCGATAGCCGCCTAACCTCATTTTGTTTACAAATTTTGCAAGACCATTCGTGAGACTTACATTTTTTTACTTGCTGACTTCGTATTCAGAAATTCCCGCACAACCCTTATGCAACCATGAGCAACACAAAGAGCATTCAATTGATGTTTGATTACGCTTTACACTACGACCACAAGCAAAACACACATACACATCCGCCATCTTGAATTGACTGGGGCATGGTGGCATGGTGTATGACAAATGGCATGGACCTTAACACTAAAAAATGCTGCAGCATATGTTTCACCCAGGGTCATAACCCAGTTCAATTTAATTATGAAGTTAATAATACAATTCCCTCTCCATTATCTTCCCTTGAAGATCTAGGAATTTTGGTTCTCTGCACTGTCACTGTCACATTTGTTCCTCACATCAATGAGACATTTTCCAGTGCCCTGAGGACACTCTGTTTTATCAGGAGGTGTACTGCTGACTTTACGAATGTCAGTGCCATACGCTTACTATACTGCTCCCTAGTTGAGCCTCTTTTGTAGTATTGTTCTTCAGTGTGGAATGCGTCCTATGCATGTCACATATATAAATTGGAACAAGTTCAGAGAAAGTTCCTGAGATATATCGGTTTCAAAGCAAATATAGATCCTCGAGACAATTTTAATTACAATTATGATGTACTTCATGAAACATTTTTAATCGACCCTTTAAAGTCAAGAAGAGATCAGAGAGACGTGAAGATGATGTTTAAAATAATAAATTCTGATGTTGACTGTCCATCATTTCTTCAATCAATAAGTTTAACCCGAGGTTTAACCGGTTCCTGGAAGAAACACCAGGTCTGCAAATACATTTCATCTGCCTTTGTATAGAGCCAATTTTGGGTAACTCTTTTATACCTAGAGTGATGATATTGGCAAACCAGTTAAATAACCTAGACTCCTTCAATATTAGTTATAATCGTTTTGTATGTCTGCTGCGATAATCTCATAAGACAATTCGAAGTGTGATATAACAGTCAGTATGTGACGCGTGGGATGTGCATATTCTTTCTTCTGTAGCGTTATTGATAGTGATTTTATATTAGTTACTGTTATTCAGTCTGTACTGTTCTTATTTTATATTTTGTTATTTTGCATAAACTTTCTAAATTTTTGTGTGTGGTGTAATATTGGTTTAACTGGAACTGAGGATTACTTTTAAGATTTATTGTGATTACAATAGGTAAGGCCATGGTAAATGAAAAAATAAATAAAAATAAAAATTACTAATTTAGACTTCAAGTGAAATACTGAAACATCTGATTGTTTGATTTGATGTTTTGCGTTGTATGCATATTTCCTAATAAATCTTTAGCTACAATAATATGAATACATGGATACAAAATATGTCATAATACTTACAGTTGCCTATTTTTATGTAATAAAGGGATAGTTAATCTATTAACATGCATCTTTAAAAATTGGTGCAGGGAGAACATACATTTAAAGTCTAAAATAATTCTTATAGGCCGATCAAATGCAACGACATATAGGAGCTCTCCAACTGTCCCGATTATGCGGCGGTCATCGAAACTTGTCACCGGAACATCTTCGAGCACTAGTGACCTCTTTCGTTCTGCACTACCAACACGGATATCAAGCCTACGGCAAGGGCCTTCCTTCAACAGATTTGGGTCCTTCGGACAATTATGCTCTGCTCGCGGCCCACGTCTTGCATGATTTATCCAGAACTGAGAATGGCATGGACTATTTGATTGCTGCCGTTGCACTGTTAGAAAGTCTCCTTAAGAATTCCCCTAACAATTTTCATGCGAAATTATTGACTGTGAAGTTTTATCATATGTTAGGTGAGTATAAATCCAATGACAAACTCATTCATTTGAAATAGATGCGGTATCAATTGAACTGTTTAGTTTGTGAGAAATTAGGTTATGGTAATGAACAACTAATTGAAATATTCACACCTTGAATTGCTTTAGTTTTCTGAATGTAGGAAATTGGGATTTGGAAAAGTGGTGTTAAAAGTACCATTAATTTGTTTTTAACTTGAGGCCACTCTTATATGCGTCTGTACTGTATACGCTTTAATTATTTCCAGGTGATGGTTTGGGCGCCAATAATACATTCTACAACCTAGATATTAAATATCTCCAACTAGATTCTTTAGGTTATATCCACTGTGGACGATTAGCTACGACAGGCTTATTCTCGTTATGCGCAATTCATTTTGACACGGCGCTGAAGTTTTTCTCATCCAATTATAAAGATGTAAGTATTCAACAAAATATGTTTTTTTTTTCTCATCAGAAGCAGAGTTATTAGTTGTTTTATTTTATTGGTCGAAAATGCCAGAGTAAGAACAGATAAGAACTTTTTCATAGATACAGAAAACATGAATTAATTCATTTGACACAACAAAATGAGCCAGTTCAATAAAGACAAACAAGTTTTACCGTTTAAATATTTAAATAATTCAGTTAAATGTCAAACATGATAAATTAAAATATATTTTATGACTTTTTGAAGTGCGGGTGTTCAATTGCAGAAGTAAGTCGCAAGCTTCGCTTTATAGGCATCGATTGCCACATCACGACCTTGGCTGCAATATTAAAATTCAACTTAATGGTCTATATTCTTATTTAATTCAATCTAGTGCAGTTCTTTACGCGGTTTTACACATTATTTGTTTCAGAGCATGGACCACTTAACCTTTTCCTACAAATTCGGTTCGTTTATGAAATTGGACGAATTCATGGACTTCCGGGAAACGATGTATAACAGCATGCACTACACCACAGTGGTTGTAGATAGAATAATTTTAAGTTTGGTAGACTGTTCTAGCATAAATAGCTTATACAATTTGGACATATCACCCAGGGAAAATAAAATTGAATGGGATAAATTAAGGTTGGTTATGATACATTCTTGGTTATACAAAAAGTCGTATATGTCAGACTCAATATTGATACAGCAATACTAAATTCGTATGCATTTTGGTTAATACTACAGTGATAAGGTTACTAGGAAGTGAAAACTGTTAATAAAGTTTAAGGTCACATTTTAAAATACATTACGCTAAAGTCATAAGCTTTAATTGGATTACGGAATACCATATTTGACGTTTGCAATTCTTTGATGGGTTCTCTGTCATCTAGAGGTATAATCAGATTTGGTGCGCGTATACGGATGCCGGTAATGCCGAGCAAAAGAGTTCTCTGTTATTATCATAAGAGGTGCAGTAGTGAGCTTTTTTCCTGAAAAGACTGGGTTTAATGTCAATGACACTTTAAGGGAAAATAGGGAAATAGTATATCTGTTGACCGAAAATTTAGCACTAGCAAACACTCTTTGGTTGAGGGAGCGGGTCCGGCTATTTGGAAGCGAGTATCGTAAGAATGTAAGAGGGGCCAAGGGCGCATGACATATAAATAATTCAAATAAAATTATTGAGATTTCTTGGCGACTCATTAATAAGCCTATAAAACAAGTCGAGGCGTTTCAAGTTTAATTATTTTTTTATAAATGTTGCTGATGACCTTCTGGCAAAATTGCTAAATGCTCCTCATTCTTATGATTATTATTTGAACTGACTTGCCTTAAATTCAAGATGGCATCGGTAAACGACGTGCCTGAGTTTGATCCACCAGAAAAGGCGTATTTTGCCTGTTGCAAGAAGAAACTAAATAGTTGTGTGGTGTGTATAACGTGTGAGAAAGTGTTTCATCCGTCCTGCGCTGCAAGAGACTGGGAAGAAAAGGTGAAAATCTTAGGAAAACACGATTAATATGTTCAGAATATGTCGTGGGTCAAAGTCCAAAACACGTTTCAACTGAAAATAGCATGGAAAAGGACATCGAAATTGTCTCTGCTGAAAGAAAAGATGAGTGATTTAGAAAAAAAAATCCATAAATGAAAATCTAATGGTAAACAAAGAACAAAAAGAAAGCACGACGCGGGAAGAAGTGACGGAAAACGGTTCGTCTTCGCCTTCACCTTGGCAGCCCTACCAAAACCAGACGGCAAAGTAGCAACAGAAACGTCGACTGTTGCTAAAACGCATCGTGCATCGAAACAGCCAAACAAATTACCGATGAAATCGCCCATCCCTAAAATTGGGGAGGAGGGATCTGGAGTGACAGATGTAGAAAGTGAGGTTAAGGAAGATGTAAACAAAGCCAAAACAAATGGTTGCAGTTCCGGAAACAATGGAAGCAGAAAGAAGTCTGAAAATGACGATACAGAGGTGCTTTCTCAAGACACTTGGACAACCGTACATAGTCGCAGAAACCATAGACAAAACATAGATCCTCGAAGCAGATCCAGACCGATTCAGGGTAGCAATGAGGGCACCGAGCAGTTGAAAATAGCCACTACCTACACCTGGCTCTTTGTATCTGGTTTCACACCTGATACAATATCTCATAAACTACTCAAAAAAACAATGGCAGGGAAAACATATCATGTGAGAAAATTAAGACCAAAAAAGACAAAGCATTCAGCTGTTTTAAACTTGGCGTTTTAAAGGAAGACAAAGATATCATTCTAAATGCAGCTTTCTGGCCAAAAGGGGTAATAATAAATCATTTTTTAAATCTGAAGAGAGTGGTATTCCAAAGGAAGTAGACAACAGTGAAGACAAAACCTGTTTTAGTATTGTACATTGCAATGTGAGATCTCTAAGAAGCAAAATGCATCAGCTGGATACATTCCTGGTAGACAAGTTATACAGCTTCGTAGCTCTCTCGGAGCACTGATTAATAGCAGAAGAAATACAAACTCTTAACATTCAGGGTTATGAACTGACCAGTTACACAGCAAGAAGTGAATCCAGAGGAGGAAGTACCTTGATCCTATTAAATAAAAATCTCAAGTTGGAAACCACAAATGTATGTAGTATTAATATTGAAAAATGTATAGAGTTAACCTGTGTTCTAGTTAAACCATATAATTTATATGTAATGGCTGTTTATAGGACTCCAAACGGCTGCTTTGGCATTTTCCTGGATGTTCTGGAATCTGCATTGCGGAGCATAGGCAACAGTAGAAATATTGTAGTGGCGGGTGACTCCAACGTTTTGTTCAACTCAGACCAACGAGAAGCAGGTTTATACGTTAAAACACACACGTGTGACCTCTTTGAAAGCCATGGTTTTCAAAAAACGACAAACGAGCCAACTCGCGCGGAAGCCTAATTCGACAACGTTTTCATGAACTTCATTCCAGATTCAATTGAGGCGCAGACTGTGAAAATTAACATGTCTGACCATCGTGGGACTGTAGTACCCTTTAAGCTAATAACTAATAAGTCCAATGAAACTGTCAAAACATCTTTTAGGCCAATCACACAGAGGAGTATGCTCAATTTTTACAATATCGTGGAATCCTCCCGATGGGATTTTATCGAAGCTACTAATATCACGATAAACGATAAATTCATTCAATTTGTGGAACTTTTATGCGATGCTTATGTGCAATCCTTCCCGGAGAGGACATACTGTGCTGGAGCACCAAGACAACAGAGTGGAGTGATTCAATGACTCACTGCACCGTATGAGAGAACAATTACATTTTGTGGGAGAAGTTTACAGACAGTAAAACACTCCAGGTAATCTGTAGGAGTATTATGATCTCAGGAGAACTTACTGGCTAACAATGAAGGAACATAAACGCTTAGCCAATGACAATATGATCAACACTGCGAAAAAAACGCACAAAGTGTATGCGGAACATCATCAACAATAATAGAGGAAAAGGAGAATGCAACTCCATTCATTGAGCCGGATGCATTTAATATGTTCTTCACCAGTATAGCCCATAGCCTCAAGGAAAATATACCTAGAACAGAAATGGACCCCATTCAATATCTGGAAAATACACAGAGGCCTGGTGTGACTTTTTCACTTGGACATGTCGCATACAACGAAGTAAGGGATGTAATAAACAGTCTTAAGAATAAAAACAGTACAGATATATATGGATTCTCAGTCAAAGTCATTAAATCAATAAAGAACTTGATCATCATACCACTTACAAAACGAATCAATAGATGCTTTGACAAAGGACTTTTCCCGGATGCCCTGAAAACAGCCATTGTTGTACCTATTTATAAGACAGGTGATAAGGAGGAAATATGAAATTATCGCCCAATTTATCTGCTCCCTATATTGTCAAAAGTTGTGGAAAAATGCATCTCCCGGAGAATCAGCCACTACTTTGAGAGCAACGTCTTATTCTCAAATTGCCAGTTTGAATTTAGAGAAGGCAGGAGCACTGTTCTTGGCATCCAGAACCTCCTCTCCAAGATTATGGATGCATTTGAAGACCGACACTACCACATTGCCAGATTCTTTGACCTAAGCAAAGCCTTTGACTGTGTTTCCTAGGGAATCGTAATAAATAAACTCAAGTGCTATGGATTTAATCGGACTAGCATAAAGCTGCTGGAGTCATACCTAGAAAACCGTAGGCAGATTGTCAGGGTGGGTGGAGTTTCGTCGAGGAAGAAAATCATTGATGTAGGAGTCCCATAGGGATCAGTATTGGGACCAATCCTTTTCTTAATCTATGTAAATGATCTACCATCACAGGAGCCCACTGCGGGGTACACTCTCTTCACCGACGACACGACACTCAGTCTGCAAGGACAGCGGCTTGAAGAAATTGAAGCTGTGATGTGGGAGGCACAGTGAAGGGCAGAAGAGTGGTTTGCAACCAACGAACTGCTGTTAAATGTTGATAAAACACAAAACATGATTTTTACCCTGCGCGACCTTGGGGGAGGTGAAAATCAGGAGAGTGCCAAGTTTCTAGGGGTGCATCTGGATCCAAAGCTGAAATGGGATGTTCATGCTAACAGTGTCTGTGGAAGACTGATAAGTTGTGTGTTCTTGCTGAGAAGGATGGTGGACTGCGTGTCAGATGGGACACTCCTGGCCGCCTATCATGCTCTGTTTCATTCAATAATGACATATGCTATCGCGGTGTGGGGTGTGGCGTCGTCTGCGGACAGGGTGTTTGCGCTGCAGAGAAAAGCCGTTAGAATTCTGGCACACCTTGGGTACCGGGAGGATTGTAGAAATGCTTTCGATCAACTGGGCATCCTCACCTTTCCGGCAGTATTTATAATGGAAAACTTACTTTTCATAAAGAAAGGTGAGCTCAGTTTCATGACACATTGGTCCCAATACTCATTTTACTTGCCGGCTATTCATATGTAGGATGATTTATAATATATTAAATAATTCAACCATTTCTGACCTGTGTAAACATTATACCTATGTAATTTGCATTAATAAACTATTTTAAATTTTGACTTGGTGCGACTTCCTGAATTTGGTTTTATGGACATATCTTATATTCAATTTAGGGACATACTATTTGGCTTTAAAAACTCGAATAGTAGAGATCTTTATGAAATGAACACTAAGATACGTTAAAGTATTGCTAATTTGATTGTGTGAACGCGTTTTTCCTTCTGTTTTCAAAAATGTGTTGCAGTCTTTAGGAGAGGTTAGTTACTCGTTGCTTGTCCCAAATTAGACTCAAAACAAATAGTTTATTGGTGCCAAAATACATACAGTATTTACACAAGTCAACGTAAGTATACACCAAGACTAAAGTTAACAATACATTATGACACCAGTTGGTGCAAGATAAAATTCGTCAATATACATAATTTGAATTTATAAGTGTAAAGATAAAAGACACAAAAAAAAAATGTTATCAAAACAGAACACTTATTAAAAGAAACCTGATACATTAAAATTGATAGTTTAGGAGTTCTGAGTGATCGTAAAATCCCTGAGCAACTCAACTTGTTCTTAAATTGCTTCTCTGGCAAGATCCTAAAGGAATTTGGTAACTTATTATAGAAGTGGATCGAGAAACAGCTGGGGCCATCTCTGCACCTCTCCAGGCGGTGGTAATTTGGCACTAGATTGTGCCTATTACGAGTGTTATAATCATGGATATTAATATGGGCCTGATAGTTATCGATGTTACTTACGTCTTATGTAGAGAGGACTCTCATAAATAAATGAACATGGAACAGTCATAATATGATGGTCTACGAAAGCCCGCCTACAGTCCTCTCTATATGACAACCCCATTTGGAGGCGAAAGACCTGCCCTGTTCCAGCACTGTGGCCCCATACAATAATAGCATAGGAGATGTGGCTACGCACCAAAGAAAAGCATGTTTGTTTCAGCACAGATTGGGACTTTGCTATATTACAAAGCAGGAATGTATTCGAGCACAGGGCATCAGTATGGGCATCCCAACTAAGTCCATGATCAAGATGGACGCCTAGAAACCTCGCACTGGGAACCCTATCACCATCGGGTATCCCATGCGATACACAATCGAAGGCTTTACTCAAGTCGCAGAAGCTGCTTACCAGAAACCCTCGTTCCTCAAAGGCCTATTGACCCCAAAAGATTGTTGATACTAATTCCAGAATTCCCAGAGCCGTATTAAGTTTTTTCCGAAAGCCGAACTGCTGTTTAGAGAAAAGTCCCTTAGTTTCCAAGAGTTGTGTGATACGAGAGGCCATACATTTTTCAAAAATTTTCGAAAAGATGGGTAGCAACGAAATCGGTTCATAGTTGGAAATATCATTGTTACCACCTTTCTTGAATATTGGAGTTACTGTTGCTTGTTTTAAAATGTCAGGGAAAATGTTTTCTTTGATACTATAATTTATGAGCTTGGTCAGAGGCGAAACTATAAGATTTTTAATGCTTTTCAGCAACTCCACAGTCAGTCCGAAAGGATCTTTACTTTTTTTATTTTTTAGTTGAGTAATAACATCCCTGACTGGGCTAAAAGTAAAGGCGTCATGTGAAAAGGTGGGAATATTGACAGTTGTATCGGTCTCATCCACGAGGATTTGACTTTGCAAGTCTTGTGCAATATTTACAAAAAAAGTTGTTAAAGTCATCTGGAGGGATGTCTGATGAAGATTCCTTTTTAGGAACATGTCTAAATTCGTTTATAATTTGCCACATGATTTTGATGCGATTAGGAGAGTTTGAAATAAAACGGTCATTTGTCGCTTTCTTGGCGAGCTGTATTGCTCCCTTATATGCAGACTGTTGTGCCTTAATAAAGTGACTTAAATCATCACTCGGGCAATGGAAATTCAATTCCCTTAAGAAATGTAAGGTTTCACGCATCTGTCGAAGACCCTCATTGAACCAAATTGAAGTGTGATTTTGGTTTTTTACGTTTATAAAGTTGTTTAATAGGAAATGGAGCAATATGTTGTATGAATATTGCAAATTTTTCACTTGCAGTGAGATCCTCTCTATTTACAAAATCTCAAGAAATTTCTTCAATCGACGAGTAAAAAGGAATCTTGCCCAGTTGTGTAATAGGTCTGCACACAATCTTTTCAGTGGTTGTTGACACTACAGAGCCACAAGGGGCAGGGAAGCTGACCATCTCTCTTCGATGATCTGAGAGACCTGTTTCAAGATTTTCCGAAACGCACTCATCGGCACCAAAGCTAGAAAACAACATTGTCCAGGCACCTGTCTTGCCTAGTCGGCTCATAATTGAGTTGAGTAAAACCATATGACTTCAACAAGCAGCATAGTTCAATACATTATTTAGCATCCGTGCCGAAATGCACGTTAAAGTCACCTGCAATCAAAATATTTTTACTAAAACCTATTATATTTACGGCATTTTCAATAACTTCCAAAAATGTGTTAAAACAACCCAAAGAAGTCCTATACAGACCTATTGTAACTACATTTATATTTATTAAATAGACCGAGCATATTTCTATATTATTGTCAATAGTCAATGCTTGTACTTGTACGATATCATTAAAGGGAATATTTGACTTCAATAGAATAGCTGCTCCTCCTCCCCTGGTATGAGACCTAGAGTAAGCGGTAGCCAGTTCATATTTACTCATGTGTAAAGCTGAGATTTCACTTTCAGTCATCCAGTGCTCCATCAGACATAGAATATGTATGTTTAGATGAAACAGTTTTTTTAACCCAATGTTTCCCTCTAGTTGACCAAAGGGAGACTGTGGCTCTGCAGATTCTAAAAATAATTAATCAAGGTTCCTGTTGGCCATCGAATTTCATTCATTACTTGGTCTTTCTTTTCTATAGGGACTCCAAGTGTAAAGGAGCTTTTAATATTGTCTTTTTTGGTTTTCATCTTAAAGCAACGAAAACAACCCTCCAACCTGCTATTCTTAAGAAATTCTAGTATGTCCTTATTTGTTTTGGGATCAAAACCAGTTACGAAGATCCAGGACAACTTGTCCTTTTGAACAAAATCGACAACTTTAATTTTCTAGAATTTTTATTTACGCCGATAGCTGGTGGAGGCCGCTTGTTTCGTTTAGCTTTTCGTGATTTTGCCAAGATCCATTCCGCATCAGTATTTCCCTTGATAGAGTTTTCTTTGTAAATATGTTCTATATTGTTGTGGAGGATTCATTCTTACCCTGGAATTGATTGCCTTTGGCTCCACAAATGATTGAATTTTGTTTGGATTGTTATAGAGCCACTTCGGCCCCGGCTCAAGGATGTAACTGCACAAGTGCAAGTTTAGTGACCCTAATGAAATGTGTACCTAGTTTCGTCGATTCGGTATCTATTCGGATACCGTTTTCAAGAAAAGCAAAAAACTAAAAATGAAAATGGTTAGCAAATACAATAAAACAGTAAAAAGCTCTTGCAGATTGTCAGGCTTTAAACAGCTTTAACAGCTATCGGCGTAAATAAAAATTTTAGAAATTTAAAGTTGTCGATTTTGTTCAAAAGGACAAGTTGTCCTGGATCTTCGTAACTGGTTTTGATCCAGTTTAAAGCCTGACAATCTGCAAGAGCTTTTTACTGTTTTATTGTATTTGCTAACCATTTTCATTTTTAGTTTTTTGCTTTTCTTGAAAACGGTATCCGAATAGATACCGAATCGACGAAACTAGGTACACATTTCATTAGGGTCACTAAACTTGCACTTGTGCAGTTTACATCCTTGAGCCGGGGCCGAAGTGGCTCTATAACAATCCAAACAAAATTCAATCATTTGTGGAGCCAAAGGCAATCAATTCCAGGGTAAGAGAGTTTTCTTTGTTATTGTTTTTATTTTCAGTCCCATCAGTCATTGATGTATTGTGACTCATTTCTATAATCCCTCTCCTTGTGAAGGGCTTTGAAAAAGCTGTAGAATCCAGCCGTCATTTTGATGCACCTAATTTGTTAAACAAGCACCAGTTTGGTTTTAGGGGTCGCATGTCGACAGTTATGCCTATTAATAAATTAATATTCAAGATGTCAAAGGCATTTGATTGTGCCTCCTCGGGCCTTCTTATTGAAAGTCTAAGGTTTGACTACCAGAGTTGAGCTAATGCTGTCGTATATGCAAGATCTTCGCCAGCTTGTTGAGAAGGATGGCCAGCGTTCAGTCTTAAGATATTGACACCATGGTTAATTGTAATCATGGTGTACCAAAGGGTTGCTGGGTCTTCTGTTGTTCATTATTTACGGCAACGATTTGTCATTCTTGACTTCATACAGCTTGCTGATGATACGACTGTCGTGGCTCTTAATAAAATTCTAAATTCGTTAAATGATAGGCTAGTGGAGGTAGAGTCAAGAGCTTTAGACTGGTTTTCTTTGAACCAATTGGGCCTGAATGCCAGTAACAAAAGAGTGTGTTTTACCTAGAGCAATTTAGTTGATGTAACTGCCCATCCACCATTTGTTGGATTCTTGGGTTTTCAATAAATATTCGGTCTATGTGAGGGACCTCTGCCCTTATCTTAACTAATTTTTAATTGAAAGATAATAATAATATCCTTTATTGCCAGCAACATCATACAAAATGACAAAGCAACGTCACCAAATGGGCATCTTGAAGTACCCTACATATGTTGACCTTGCATTACTTAAGATAAATTATACAAAATAAATATAGTTAATATAACAAACCAATGACATATCTAAAATACAAATAAAACATAGAAAATTGTATAATAGTACAGAACAATAAATTACATAATGACATAATGATGCACTTAAAATTCAAAGCAATAGCAAATCTAGATGTAAGTATGCAAAGACATGCCGTGCTATAAGTCAAAACTGAATGAATACAATTTTTTCTGTTTTAAGTAATTTTTGACATGTCCCTTGAATAAGGGAATGCTTTGGATCCCCTGCAACTCGCCAGGAAGCATATTGAAAGCCTTAATAGCTCGATACAAGATGTTTTTATTCTTTTGAGGAATTTTATATTGATCATTTTGTAGATTTTAGCTGAGTCTCTTTCTATACACTGTTGTGTCTTAGTGCAATTTATTGTATTTTATATGTTTTATGGTGTACCTGTAGGTTGATTTAGCGTGATATTTTAAAGTAATGTATCAATATATTTTTAGTGCTCTTGACCTTACAACTTGTGGAAGCTTATTTTGTGACAGCACCAATAAAATTACTCTTATTTGTCTTATGTTATCTTTTACAGATAAGCTTACTTTCTTTCCCTTTTAGGGATAATCGAGATCTTAAGGTGTATGTAACGTGGGATCCAGAATTCGCTAGTAAATCTGTGGAAGAGTCTGAAGAAATTAATCGATTATATAGTCAGGACTTAAAATTTTTAAAATTAAGGACACATATCTTATGGTCATTAAGTGCAGGCATAGAGGTAAGAGTTTATGTCAACAGAAATATTATATTTAAGATGGTGGGAAAAGTTTTTTTAAGTTCTGGCAAACACTTTCATTACTTATATGATATATATTTGATTTAATTCAAGTTCGTTCAGTTTGGTTATTTATTTACAGGTATTAAAATCTTTGGATGGCACCAGGCAAAAACATATTGAATGCCTGAAACAAATTTTGAAAGACTGGAAAGAACTAGAAGACAACGTAAGAAATAGTGATCTAAAACCTATTCCTGAGGTAATTTGATATAGTATATGCTTTCTGTTCATCATTTTGAGTGTTATACTTATTTATATTTATGCAAATATTATACATAGGATCTGTATTAACATATGAAAGACCAAACGCACAATCCTTGTTCCTTTATATGAAGCATTTCTTGTTTTATTTAGGATTTAATTGCATATCCATCCCCATCGCGCCTGCATGGTTTTCTCGATACGCCGTACCGTTCAAACATAACTACCTTCCTGGAATTTTTTTTATCGCTCTCCAGTGACAATATCAAGGAAGCCGAGGTTGCGTGTAAGAGAACCGAAGACGAAATAGAGACGCTGACACAGAGACTAGAAGAAAAGATTACGAGTGGTTCCTCTGACTTCAGGGAAAAGAGGAAAGGCATGGAGTTGTTCGTCAATAGCTTAGAGGTATTGTATGAATATATATAATTTTTCCTTTATATTAATGCAATTTTTGTAACATAGAAGCAAATTATAACACCCTCATAATACTGCCAATATTAAAATTAATTTAGCTGATTGATTTACGGAAAATCGTGTATATTGCATGTGTAGCCCAATTAAGAGACTCTATCGTAGTTCATATTGATAGACCAGTAAAGTGGGATATTTTACATAATATTCAGAAAAAGGAAGACTTTATAAGCGTTGTCAACCTAGAATCTACATTGTTTTGGCATATGTGGCTTATTTTTTTGTAGCCCTTCACAGGTACTTAAAACCTCTTATTAAGATCTTATTTAATAAGCTAATTTTAACCCAAAACTAAAATTAGACAGTTCCAATGATTGGAGCAAATGGGCTTGTAGACCGTGCTTTTAGAATTAGAGCCATACGTGGTTCTGTCACGATGTGCTACATGAACTATGGTGGCCTTTTCGTCGCAGTGTAGCTTGCTACCTCAACTTTGGTTGTACCCGTTACATCAAATTCCAACCTCGAACGTCCTTTGTTGCGTTATTATATTTGTTTGCGGTATCTTCGTCTTGCTAGTAGAACCTGCATTGAATTCAAAACACTAAACAGATAACCACCACTAAAAGTTTGTACTAAAATATTCTTCCAGAGAATAAAATGCTTCTGGCAGTAATTTTTTTTTTAATTTTTTCTGAAACTAGCTTCACATTCCAGTTTTCCGAGGCAGGTGGCTAAGAAACCCTCCTGCCCCCATACACAATAGAGCCCTTCACCCGCTCAGTTTTTGGGATGGACAGTGCAAGGTGAAGGCATTTCAAAAATTAAACTGATGGAGGGTTAAGCTGATGCCTATATTTTTTATGTATTAGACAAGTTGTCTCCAGTATTATGTCAACTTGTTAGACTTGCACGATGACTTCACCAGAAGTAACGCTTCATCAATAGTAGCCTTTAGCCAATTAGGATCTGAACCATGCCAAAGTATTGTCGTATCATCTGCAAATAGAGTAAATTTGCTCTTAATTGGGATCTGCGGAAGATCGTTGACGTAAATAAGGGACAAGATTGGTCCAAGGACGAAACCCTGGGGCACCTACATCAATTTGTAGTCGACTAAACTCAGCGTTCCCAGAGCACTCTCTGTATTCTACTGGATAGGTATTTCAAGTTTTTGCGGCAGTATTCTGCCGCTATTCAAAGGCTTTGGATAAGTCACAGAAAACTGCCGCTGCACACTTCGGAATTCAGCTGCATATAAAGACACTCCAGAAAATTAAATACAGCATCACTGGTTCCTCCCACTCCAGTCTGGAAGCCAAATTGTTGAATATTTAGAATATCATGCTTTTTTAGAAAGTCCATTATTCGAGTTTTCACCATCTCTCCACCAATCTACCAAGAGTGGGGAACAGAGCTTGAAGGACTATTATAGTCCCCTCCCTTGAACAATGGGACAACAACAAGGCGTTCTTGAGCGAGTGTGGGAAAAAACCAGAAGAAAAGGAGACGTTTATCTCGTCAGCCAGAGCCATGAATACTCTTGTTTTTGATGTTGCGTAAAGCATCCTTTATTTCAGTTGGGTCTGTTGCCCTAAGGAAAAATGTTTCAGTAATCTGAACCTTGTTTAAGTATAATCCCATCGGCATCAGATAGCGGCAAGCTTTCGGAGAGAGTCAAAGATATATCCTGATAAAAACTGTTGAGCGTCTCAGCCGTTAATGTGCCAGGGACAAGAGTGTTCCCATGTCCCACGTATGTCATTCACAATTCTCCAAGAGGATTTATTAGTGGATGGGGCTATTCTACTGGAATAGTACAAGTTTGGGTTTGCTGGATACCCCATCGGGCGCCTCCCCGGGTGGCGGATAGGGAAACACTTCCCAGATATTGGTGGTACCGACGAAATCAAGTAGTCGGGGCGGACCAATATCCAGCACTGATGAAAGGCAGCAGTTTCATCAAAATCAGACTCCTGGCACGAGAAGAACAACAAGTGGCAGAATATTGAAAACTGTAGAGCGGAGCTATAGTAGCAGAATGATCTCCACACTGCGGTGCAGAAAAGAAACGGAACTCTTACTGCACTATCGTTGCCAAACAATCTTAATGGCGGACGAAAAGAGAGTAACGTCCCTCAGCCCGGGGCACTTCTTAAGTGAGGAGAGGGTGCTAAGAATCCCCCCGTCGGTCGCGTCGTCGTCCGTTAATCAAAATGACAAGATCAGGCTGTACAACAAGACAATACGCATTGTGACATGGAAAATACGCAGTCTTTCATGGCAGGGAAACTTGCGAAAGTGGGGAAAAAATGAACAGGATCAACATCGATGTCCTAGGTCTCAGCGAAGTCAGATGGTCCGGATCGGGTAAAATAAAAACCAACAACGGATATATCTACTACTCCGGAGGATCCGATAATGCTCATAGATACGGAACGGCTATACTCATCAGGGACGAGATAGAGGGGCCTGTTTGGATTATGTACCTCTCAATTATCGGGTCATACTGATGAAAATTCAGACATCTCATCGTATTATGAACGTCATACAATTATACGCGCCAACCAATGACAAGTCAGATGCAGACATTGAAGTTTTATAGCAAGGTGAATGAGGTGATGAAACTCACTAAAAGGGGTGAAATTACGATAATCATGGGAGATCTAAATGCTAAAGGTGGATGTGATGCAGATGGCGGGACTGGGGGGCTTTCGGTCTCGGTGAGAGAAACTCTAGAGGTGATCGGCTTGTGCGGTTTTGTGATGTGTCTCGAATACTTTCTTTAGACAACATCCCAAACGCTTATATACCTGGATATCACCTGCAGACAACCAGAAAAGAATAATACGGAATCAGATAGATTACATAATGACTGCCCTCGAAATCAAAAAGTACGTTAAATCAGTAAAAACCTATCCCGGAACAGATGTCAGTAGCGATCACAACCTGGTTGTTATGGACCTTAGAATGAAACGAAGTGAATGGAGTACGCATCACTAATTTAAGATACGCAGACGATAACAAATCAGACTTGCAAGAAATGATGGACCAGATTAAACAACACAATGAGTGATTCAGACTACACATGAACATTTCCAAGACCAAATTGATCGTTTTCTCCAAGGCACATATCACCGAAACGTTTTTGATCAATGGCAGAAATATCGAACATCTTGGCACTATAATCAACGCGCTGTGCGACCCGAAGCGGGAGATACGTTCTAGAATTTAGCAAGCCAGGAAAATTTTCACCATAATGAAACAGTTTTTCACCAGTCTTGATTTGAGCTTGGAGCTCAGAATGCGCATGGTCAGGTGCTATATCTTCAGTGTATTACTGTACGGTTGTGAAGGCTGGACTCTCGATCCGATAACTGAGAGAAGGATCGAGGCTTTTGAGATGTATGTATATCGCCGCATGCTTCGTATCTCATGGATTCACCGAGTTACAAACGAAGAGGTATTAAGGCGAATGAAAAAGTCAAAAGAGTTATTAACCATCATTAAAGAGAGAAAAACAAGACACATGGGGCATATGAGAGGCGACAAAATACGAATGACTGAAGCTGATAATTGAAGGAAAGATTCATGGAAGATCTGTTGGAAGACGTCAGAACTCCTGATTGAAGGACCGTAGAAGATGATTCGAGTGCACTTCGACTGAGATATTTAGAGCTGCTGTATCCAAGACAATGTTAGCCATATGGATCGCCAATCTTCGTGAGGAGAGGCCGTGATAAAAAGAAGAAGTACAAGTTTCTAGCAAGCTTTATTGTGCCTCGATAAATTTTGCGATATTTATTAAAGTAAGACTAAAATTTTAACACGCAAATTTTCTTAAATAATGCAGACGCCGAATATTTCTACCAGAAATTAGCAAACCTCTGCTATACCAAGATAGGTTTTATCTTTTTTTTCTTAATTGTCACGAGAGGAAAAACCAACTCAAAAACACCCACCAAAACAGAATGAATGAAATCTGTGAAGAGGTTCACTACTGTCTAACATACCATGCCAGTTTGCCACACTACAGTATTCCTTAAATTTACAGTTCCTCCTAGTATACAATCTTCCCACTTTTTTTTTAAATGTAGAACATTTGCTGTCCAGAAAAAAAGAACACAATACAGTTTGATGGTCAGACCCAGCATTTACTATCTTGCATTTGACTCAGGTTTTGCAAAATGTAGTGCAAATATAATCCACTCAATGCTAGATTACTGGAAGAGTTATTACAATCTAAAAAGTCCACGTTTATGTCACCTGTCAGCGCTATTGATGCACTCATGAAATTTCACTTAAGATAAATGTATTAATATTAGAGGAGGGAGACCTATAAAAACTTCACATGTGCAATAAAGAATGGAAAATTCGCAAGGTTTTTTCGCCAAAAGAAAATCAAACTTATCAATTCCAACAAAATGAAATTTATCTATCAAGTCCCTCTAAACTAATTTACAGACGGATCGTCGACAATGTGTTGTGTGACCAACTGTGTCGCGCGAAATTGAGATCTTATCTGGTGTTCCTCAAAGCTCGCACATCGTCAAGTACTTTTTAGTTTATTCGTGAATGACGTCGCTGGGTGATTCCCCTCATACACAATACCAGCGCCGCATACATCAGTGCAGCCTTATTTGGCTTCATATACTATAAGTTTATTGCTTGGACTTAAGAAGAATCCATGTCTAAATAAGAAATTAAAATTTTTTTAGATGTGGAGTTATTAGCTTTAATTTGTGCAATATGTTTGCTAAGCTTAGAATTTAGTATTGTACTAATCCATTTGACATGGTCCTGTGATTCGATTTGAATATTATTTATGTTGAGAAGGATTCTCGATCAGACAGAAAGCTCGGTTTTACCAGAGTTTAGTCGTATTTTCTACGGTTCATAGTGTGGAAGTAAGTATGACTTCCATATGCCTTTCTACGTTATCGACTGCCATTTGTGCTTGTGGAGCGTCGTTGTACTGGGCGGGATCACCAGCGTATAGCGCTAGGGATAATTCAGGTTAAGGAGGAAGATCAGCTATGAAATAGCTGCGGGAATAGCACTGGCCCTGATTAGCCTCATTTACGAGACATCTTTGTGGATCCGGGTCGAGGAGGTACACTCTAGATCTGTTCTCAGACCAGGTATAAACGTAATGAGTGTTGTAATATTCATTGAAAAATTATAGAGTTTCTCGGCTACCTTCCATCTTGTCTAACGTTTTAAGCAACGAGATAGGTCTGTATGATGCAATCTATTTTCGGGTCCTTGCTGGTTTTAGAGATTAGTACCACCCAGAGTGCAGGGAGGTGCTGCAGGCGAAGAAGGGCATTCAGCAAGTCCATAAAGTGGATAACTGACTTATTAAGAAGGTTTTTCAGGAAGATGTCATGGTGGTCTTGTTTTTCGGCAGAGGCGGAGATCTTTGCTTACTTCAGATGGAATGATAGGAACTGTCTGCATTTGGTTCTCATCTGCCATAATAATAGTCATTTTTAGATTCAACCTCCAGTTCTTCTCGCAGGTTCTTCTACAGCGGCCTAAAGCTATTTGTGACTTTTTGGGTAATTTATTGAATGTGTGAGCTCCATGTAAGCGTTTTGAAAAAAAAAAATGGCTTCTGAATATTTTGCTTCTTAGCGTAGGTATTCACAATATTAAGAGCTGTTTGGCATATTTTCCCGTATCACAATCGCCATGATTATTCATGTGTCATGTGAGAGCCATCTCCTGGCAGTTTTTGGAGTGGACCATTTTTAGAATGTTGTCCAGAGATTCAGTTGCCGTTAGTCTCGACAAGAGTGGATATTCTAATCTCATTTTTCAGGCTAACGCTTGTATTATTGAAGCTTGATTCATTTTAAAGCTAGATCGGTTTTTAATAGAAGTTTAACGGTTTCCAACGTATTTTTGTATTTATTTACCAAGGCATTTCAGATGTAGGGCTTCAAAGCTCGTATTGCCTTTCTACACACATGCTTTCTGAAAAATTATGTAGCGAAATGATTGCCACAATATTTTGTGTGCGGATTCTAGGGGGAGGTTTAATATATAAACGAAATGTGTTAAGTAAAAGGCTAATAGCTGATTGTTTGAAAAACTGTATAGGTAAAATTATGAATAGTTCTAACAAAGTAAAAAATCTTCGGTTTATAGAATTGTCTAATTTAATTGATAGTAAACCGATAATTAATCAAACTGATATGTCCTTGCATGATGCGTTGCGAAATAGCTCCCAGAAACACAAGAAGTCCAGAGCTTGTGGCTGGCACTAATAATGGTAATAATATTATTAATGATGATGATAACAATAATGACCCCAATGAGGCTTTAATAGGAGATGGATGGCAATAGGGAGAGTGCAGAGCTGGATGACTGAGTTTTTGTTTGTGATAGCGCCAATTCGGCTTCTGGTGCTCAATATTTTTATCTCTAAAACCTCAAATACACAAAATGAGGTAACAAACAGTTCTAACAATGTTCCAGGTATCTTTTATATTAACATTCAGTCAATTAAAAATAAGAAGTATGGCTTGGAAGCAATGTTGCATGATTGTAATTTTCATGTTTTGTGTTTTGCTGAGACAAGGCTCCGACCTTACGATGATTTTGGTATTAACAACTTAATATTAGCTAATAAGTTTTGTCGTGAATGCGGTCATGGCGGAATTGCAATTTTTATAAGACCGGAATTTTGGTTTAGGAACACTGATGTGAGTAAATATTGCTTGGAAAAGATCTTTGAGTATTGCGCGGTGAAGTTTGACTTTCAGTAGATTAGTGTAACAATGGTAGTGTGTATATATAGAGCTCCATCCTCTGATGTTGTTTTTGAGAGGTAATCTGTGGAGATTTTAATATTGATACCTCTTTGGATACACAGGATAAAAATGATTGTTTTGCCCTGCTTAATAGTTTTAATTGTGTGGTTACTGTGTTCACGCCTACTAGAATAATTGATCATTCTTCGATTGTCATAGACAATGTAGCTACAGATATAGATGGGAAATATTATGAGGTGGGAGTTCTTGATGTAGGGCTATCTGATCATAGTCCCATACTCTTTAAGCTAAAAATGGCCAGCCCGAAAAAAACATGCGTTATAAAAAGAGTATTTACTGATAGGAACCTAAACTTACAAGCTAATAACGTCTTGCAAATGCGTTGGTATTTCCCGCGTTTTGCTACTTTGCAAGAGAAATCAAACTTGCCTTGTGAAAGACTTAAGTTTGTTATAGATGAATATTTCCCCCTAAATCACTTAATCAGAGCTGGTTGACTATGGGTATCAAAACATCATGCAAACACAAAAAAGAGTTGTTCAGATTTCTTAAATTCAATCCTGACCTGGTACTAAATTCCTTTTATAAAAAAACACTGTTCAATTCTATGGAGTGTGATTGCATTGGCTAAAAGAAGTATCGAGAGAGAGATTCAGGAGTCATCAAATATTTATAGGTCTGTGTGGACCATTGTTAGGCGCGAATCTGGAAAATTTAGTAGGTCAGTGAACTGTGAATGGTGCATATGTGATAATGACAGAGAAATCTGTAATAAGAAAGAAATATCTGAATTATTTGTAGATTATTTCACGAACGTGGGCTCAAATGCTGAGATCCCGGTTGTTCCGCAGCCGGTAGTTAATGTTTATTATCATGCTCTATTTCTTATCCCCACAACTCCCATGGAAATTGTGCAAATTGATCGCTTCTTGAAGAACACCTCGTCAGTGGGATTTGATGAAATTCCAGCTAACTTCATGAGGTTCTATGTGGAATTGTTGGCGCCATGCATTTCTGATCTCATCAATTCTTCATTTGAATCTGCAAGAATTCAAAATAACTAAGATAATTCCTGTATTTAAAAAGGTATCCGAACTCAATGTTTCTGATTATCGTCCCATCTCCGTATCGTCAATTATAAACAAAATAATTGAGAGGGCTATTTATTGCAGATTGCTCAACTTCCTAAAACGACTAATAATTTGCTAACTGCGCCTCAGCATAGTTTTACTAGAGATCGTTCAACTGAAAGTGCAATACATGACATGTTAAGAGATGGGGGCGAAAAATGTGCCACAGTTGTATGTGACCTATCCAAGGCCTTTAATATGGTTGACCATAACATACTTCTGGCTAAGTTGGAAGGATGTGGTGTGAGGAGTGTGGTACTGAACCGGTTCAGGTCCTATCTTTCGGGACGGCAGCAGTATGTCAGGATTTCTGATGGGGAGGATACATCGGATTCTTCACTTCATACTGTTGTGTCTGAGTACCTCAGGGGTCAGTTCAAGGACCTCTGCTTGTTCTCATATTTATGAATATGTTTCGGGAAATATGATCTTGTATGCTGATGATACTACGTGTATACTTAGTGCAAGGACTTAGTATTACGATAGACTGCTGTGAACGAAATGAAGAAGTGGTTTGAGGCAAGTAGGTTCAAGAACCGTGTCAATCAACATCTTCGCACACACACCGCTCGTCGAGCGCCATAGGATCTACCTTTAGTGTGTGTGCCACTGCCATAAAAAAAAAAAAATATTGAACGTGGGTAAATCCAACATTGTCCTGTTTGAAAATAATATGTTTCTGCGGGTACTATGCCTTTTCAATATACTTTAGATACAATTATTTGTGAAACCTTAACCTAAAATTAAATTCTATATGTTACACCATTAGATGTTTGAGAGAGCTAATTTCCATAAAAATTCTAAAGTGTGTGTATTATGGTTACTTCCATTCCAAAATGACCTATGCTGTACAGTTCTGGGGGTAATCAAGGCTCAAACATTCGGATATTTAGGGCTCAAACAGATGTATCCGAATAATCCACAGGCTTGCCCTGCGGTCATGATGCAGAAATTGTTTTAGGGATAACAAAATTATGACCTTGCCAGGGTGTCATATTTACAAAATTCTATTGGATAAGTGTAGAAAACATTATCCATCTACTTCTAATAACCAGGAATATAATATCCGTAAAGACTTACTCGGACCAGATTTTCCACATAGCAGTGAATATCTGAATAGTCCATTCTATCACAACCTGTTTCATGTGGAACTAAACATGGCTAGCATTAATCTATTTAAAAGATAAGTTAAAGGGATTCTTATAAATAATGTCTTCTATGATGTGTGTGAGTTTGAAACGTTTCTCAGTAAAGCTTGGGTGGAATGGGGAATGTAATATGGTAATATTTCAAAGGAAAAATGCAATTAGGAGGTATATAAACGACTCAACCTTGGAAAAATTTTTGAAAATGAAGAAAACTATTGCAGAGTAGGAGATTTCTGCATAATAAAAAACGACAATCTTTCTGTACATTTTGTGCTTCTTTGAACAGAAACACTCCTCTAAAGGAGTGTCTGGAAGACAATTAGGAAGTTTTCTAATGCTTCTGTGAATAATTTGAGGGCAAGACTTCCAACTCCAGAGGTGGCTGGTGAATTGTTGGAAAATTTAACTGTTTATCAGGGTGATCCTAATTTTGAACGGAAATCCCCGGAGGGACCGGTGGAGATGTTTCGGTTGATTAGCGGCGTTCACACGTAGAGTTAATCACGCATTTTTGGAACGTCCCATTCGAATCGCGCGGGATTAAACGAGTATGTGAATGGTTAAGACACGCAATGATTAGAACGCGTGAAGCGCCGGTCGATTAAATCGCGCGGGAGTAGTTGGCTCCCTTGTCTCGTCAAAGGGTTGGCTGTTGTTTAGTTCTGGCAAATTGTTGGCGCGCCGCGGTTTTGTTAATTTTTTTTGCAAAAATGGCAGACATGCGATATTGGTCGAAATATTTTATGATTAAGTTGATAGAAGAATATAAATCAGATCCATGTTTGTGGAAAATACGATCCAAGGAAGGATACATTTTTTTCCAGTTCCTGAATAAGTGACATATACTCGTATAGATTCCGATCTTTTTTTCATTTCTTGATCCATTCAGATCTTATATAACGCTATTTGCTCTTCTTTTGTAACATTTTGTTGTAAGTATACGTAGCAGCGATGACAATAATTCTTTTCTTTCCAATATCCATCCTGAGAATAAAAATTATATTAATACAATTTGTCAAATTTACCTGAAAATCCAAACGCCACATGGATCACGCGAGATACAAACCACTTTTGGTGTTCACACACACGGGTTATACCCTTACAGTTTAAAACGCGAGAAAGAATGTAGGATAAAACCGTATCTATTCCTACTGCGACGTTCCAAAAATGCAAGATTGAGTCTACGTGTGCTGTCTGTCTAACTAACTGTCCTCTTAGTAAAAACATATACGTATAAGTATAAAGTGAATTGAATAATAACATTGGGAATCGGAATTATTTGTGGAAAGTTTAAGAAAAGTTTGAATTCAGCTGGAAAGAAAGAAATTGTTGCAGGAGGGGCGGTCACTGAACCGGTCTATTGTCTCTCACTCGATTTGGGTAAATGCTAAAACTCCACAGTGAAAATGTAGATGCATTTGTTTATTGCTGTTGGTCTTTATGTAACTGATATATGATTGTGTGTTTGTAATGTGAATTGATTTTTGTAATTTTATCTCTGACAATTTTACGGTGCCTGATTTTGATATATATTTTTAGTGACGTGTCTAATGCAAATATTGTAAAATGAACAATAAACGATTTTTTAATTGAATTTGAAGGCACTTAGAGATCGTGATCTGCTTTATAGTCTAAGATCGTGATATTAGGCTTGACAACACACCAACTGGAAATTGCATTCCGCTACTCTTTGTAATATTTAGATTAGTAGTAGGCCTCCTTTTCTAAGGTTTTTATAATTTCGGCCTAGAATGAAACCTTGCTACTTATGCATTTAAAAACAAATAATACTAATCTCCCACATAAAGAATGTAGCATTTTGCCAATACTACTATAGTATGTATCTTATTTTCAGATAATTTGTGTGGATTGCGTCGTCTGCATACTATGTGGTGAATTGATCAAACCGCCGCAGCCCAAGAAAGGAAAAAAGAAACAGCCAACGGAATCTAAATCGAAAGACTTCTTGAATCTCGTAGTGAACCGCCTAAAAACTCAAATAAACAAATTTAACGAAATGTTGACAAAGTGGTCGAATATTGTGATCGAGAAAGACTTGCTAAATATCTTAGACTCATTAAATTTAAATACGAACAGTGAGAGTTTCCATCAAAATATCATCCAGAGCTACTCGATGGCGTACAGAGAGATCCAAGGTGTCCTTAAAGCTAAGCTGAAAATGTTGAATACTTTATAAAAAATTTAAAGAAAGTGTGCCATAGCTTTATTTTTATGCGACTACAACGCAAGTTAATTATCGTCTCTGTTGGGCCGTGCGATTTTCATAAAACCATCAAATCGTATGTACAAAATTTGATTAATTTTATTCACGCAGTATTGCCATTTCATTGACCAGTCTATTGGATTTTTTTCCATAAAGAAGTGACTCAAGAACTGTGCATAATATTTCTTTGTAAATTAAGATTCGATTGTTTTTCAGGTAATCGGTTTTACCTGTCCGCTTACAGGGTTAGTCAGGAAAAATAGTATAAGATTTTTTATTAAAAATTAGTAGAAAAATGTAGTATTTTTAATTAAACATCAGAGAATTTGGAAACTGGTCCCAAAAGTCGCCTATTTAGCGGGATATTTTTGGGATCAGCATGACAACCCCTGTTTTCTATCTATGCGGACGGTGCTAGGATAATGAATGTAAATATCTTTGTGATTGCTAAAACTCTTTATTTCCACAAAACAATATGCTTACAAACTCATAACGTTTAATAATAAATAACAACAGAAATCGGAGACTATATCTAAAAAAAAAAAATGAGAAAACATTGACTTCTGATTATTTTAAATATACTTTGATTATGTTCTAAATAATAGTATGGAGATGTCCTAGTCATAACAGAATTTTGAATAATTTATCTTCTGGATTTGTTTTAATACGACATACAGTGTGGATCAAGTTTCCCTATCTCTGTGAAAAATGTCCTAATGTTTCAAAATATCTCGAACAAAGGGCTCGCGTCATTTGGTCCACACTGTATAAATGAATGGTCAAAAACCAAATAATATGACGTTGCTTATAATAGAAACTTAATAATCTGAAACGAAGAGAACAGCATCATATTATTAAATAATTTATTGCATTAAGAACTCCATTCTAATTAGAGAGTAAATTGTACAGTCAGCAATAAATGAATTACTTCATTTTTCGAATATAAGGATGATATTACAGGGTAAATTAGTCCTGTAATATGCAAATTTCCAAAATATTGGAACGTTTAATTCACTCATATTCGGTTTGTTGCCAAATAGCAAAATGTTTGAAGCAATTTGGCAGAACTTTATGAAAATTCTGCTTCTAGGACGCAATGAATGAATTAATTTACACATTTTGTATAATATCTAAAATTAAAAAAAAGGTGGTAAGTAACGCATAGTCGAGTGAGTAGGCAACACTAAACTACTTAATACGTTATCCTTTATAAATATTTTAATATACCTCAAATACAAAATTTGTTTACCTTCAAAGTTCTTAAGTTAAGACAGTCTTCAAGTTTGATCAGTAAAATTCGATTCCATAAATATTCTCTACATACTAGTACGAACCCCTAGAAGTAAACTGGAATATTATTGTTCTAAATGTCGCAAGTTAAACTACAAATTTAATTATTTATTTTCAAAATTAATAGTATTGTATAGCTTTTGAAATTTCAAAAGTGATAACTTCATATATTTCAGACTAACAAAACAATTCAATGACACAAACGTATAAATTAAAACGTTGGAGCTGTTCATCTGTTATCCTAATAATCAAGTTTTTGTCTTTAATTATAAGAGAATGACTATCAACTGTCGTCCATCATAATATTGAGTGCATTGCCCAGGTAGGGATTACTAAAGAGCTGAAAAGCCCCAGGATTAGACAACATACCTAATGAGCTGATTAAATATGGTGGAGAAGTGCTCTGTTTATACCTTTTACAATAAAATATTCACACTCGATAGAATCCCAGAAGAATGGAAGGAAAGTACAACTACTCCTATCTTCAAAAAGGGATCAAGAGCAGACCTCAAAAACTATCGCGGAATAACTCTTAAGCACAGCTTTACGCAAATAATCATTGAAGAGGTGGTACAAACTAGAATCAGCGAAAAACAACAGGGCTTCAGACAAAACAGATTGTCGATAGACGCTATATTCATTCTACGTTAAATTACAGAAAAAAGCATTATTTCAGTCTTCATGTGCTTCATAGATCTCGCGCAAGCGTTCGATAGAGTGAAACTCTCTGACTTATTGAAAATACTAGAGAAAAGAAATTGAACCCTGCGATCATAAAAATGATTAAAGAACAAACAACCTTTATTAAAACAGATAACAGACTGTCGAAAAGAATACCAGTGTCATCTGGCATAAGACAAGGCGACAGTCTCAGTCCAATTTTATTTAATGTCATCATGTTGATGATTTCCATCAAGGACACCTGGTAACGATCTCGATTAACATCGAGGGGATAACAAGTCAGAAAGAGATTTTGCTTGGAGACCTGTGCAGAGAAATGAACTGCGACATACCATTAGTCCACGAAACACATCGCCGAATGGCAAGTCGGCGCCCAAAGATAGGGGGAACGCAATTGATACTCGATCGCTATGGTAGCGCAATATTCACTAACCCAAGGGTGAACCTACTATTCGCTGAATTGTACCGGAAAATAATGACATCGAAGTATTGACAATTGAGACCCCCCAGTTTCTCTGTAACATCTGTGTACAAACCACCCAATGCTGATTTCAAATTCGAGGAGCCACACAACTTTAGGGACCAGCAAATTAGAGTGATGATGGGTGATTTTAACTGTCACATCACTGAATAACGGCGATGCTCTGGAGCAATGGGCAGAAGCTAATAATCTGACGCTAATCCACAAGCCAAAACAACCAGCCTCATTTGACAGCAGCCGATGGAGAAGAGGATACAACCCCGACCACATATTTGTATCCAAGAATATCGAAGCCCAATGCAGGAAAATAGTCAGCCAACCCATACCTAAGTCACAACACCGACCAATTATATGCTTTACTGAAGCGTTAGTCAAACCCTAGACTGTATCTTTCAACTTCAAAAAAGCGAAATGGGACCCATACAAGGCAGAACTGGACAGAGCTCTCACACAAATTACACCGACACCGGAGAACGATGAGGATTTCGTGGACATAGTAAAACGAATATCAAGGCAGTTTAACCGAGGGGATATAGGACTGAATTCATACCAGGGCTGAGGACATCGGATGGTGAGCTGCTGGATATAGGCAACATTACCAAGATGATCCTTTCTCGGAGGAAACCATCGCAGCTGGAGAAATTCTAATGGCTACAATTGCCGAAGGTAGAAAAGCAAAATGTACAGCGCTGCTGGAGGAGCTGGACATGAAACAAAATAGCAGGCGAGCTTGGCGTACACTGAAAAACCTCAATGAAGACCCCACTAGTGCACCACTGAACTTCAGCGCGGTCACCGCCGATCAGGTGGCCACCAGCTGCTCCTTAATGGCAAACCTCCGAGGAAAAACAACAAAGCCAGGATATCTCGAAAACCAAACAAAGTGGCGGGTCTAGATGATACCAGAGCGGAAAAGATTAAGAGCTTTGGCCCAAAAATACTTCAAGGGCTGCTCGAAATGTTCAACAAGTGTATCACTACATTGAAGATACCAAAGATATGGAGACAGGCCAGGGTCATTGATCTCCTAAAGCCTGGGAAAGAGCCAAATGAGCCTAAACACTTCCGGCCAGTCTCCCTTCTATGCCAGACTTTTAAGGTAATGGAGCGAATAATTTTGAACAGAATCTCAGCGACTATCGATGAGAAATTAATATCAGAACAAGCTGGCTTTGGACCAGGGAAATCTTGTGGCGGACAAGTCCTGAACCTTGTTCAATACATCGAGGATGGCTTCGAGGAGAAGAAGATCACAGGGGCTGCTTTCATTGATCTGTCTGCCGCATACGATACGGTCAACCATGGAAAATCGCTATGCAAACTATATGAGATGACAAATGACTTCCGCATCACGTCGATTATTGGAGTCTTCCTCCAAACTTGCCGTTTCTTTGTCAGCCTCCTAGGGAAAAATAGTAGATGGCGCTTACAGAGGAACGGACTTCCGCAAGGCAGTGTGCTGGCCCCATTACTGTGGCAATGAGCAACCCATACGGCGGGAGATAAGGCAGTTTATATATGCAGATGACACAGCGCTAGCAGCCCAAGGAAATAGTTTTCGTGAGGTAGAGAAAAACTCACAAATGCTTTGAACGATCTGGCCACCTACTACGAGCATAATTTCCTCCGACCCAATCCAGAAAAAACTGAAGTGTGCGCCTTCCACCTTCGCAACAGGGAGGCAAGGAGAAAGATGAATATAGTGTGGTGTGGCCAACAGTTAGAACACTGCCCAACTCCAAAATACTAGATCGAGCCCTCACATATAAGCGCCACTGCCTCAACACCAGAAAAAAGGTATAGAAATAATCTTCTCCAGAAACTGACTTGTGGCACATGGGGAGCACAACCAGCAACACTGAGAACCTCGGCCCTTGCATTGAGCTTCTCTGCAGCCGAATACGCCGCACCAGTATGGTGCGCATCCGCTCACGCAAAGCAAATCGACGTCCCTTTGAATCAAGCGGTACGCCTAATATCAGGTTGCTTGATGCCTACGTATACTCCCTCGCTGGTATAGCACCGCCTCATATCAGAAGAGAGGTGGCCGCTGAGGCAGAAAAGGGGCGACAAGAGACTGACCCAAGGCCTTTATGGCCACCAGCCAGCTAGACCCAGACTCGGATCCCGCCACAGATTTCTGGCCAAGACAGCACCCCTGCAGGGCTCTCAGGAAGCCAGAAGGCTCCAGAAATGGCGCGCTGAGGTTCAAGACCCAACCACCCAACATAAAGAGGAGCTGGCACCGGGACATTTCCTCCCATACCCAATCTGGAGAATGCTCAACAGACTTCGTACAGGAGTCTCGAGGTGCAGAGTAAACTTGCAAAAGTGGGAAATGCTACCAGAAAACGAAAACTTTCAGTGTTCCTGCGGAGAAATCCAGAACCTTCCGCACCTGCTGACCCCTGCACCGAGATGGGACAGAGCTGCACAGGGAACGACCTAATTTTAGCCGCAATTTTTTCGAAGGACATAGTGTGATCCGGACACGTAAAGCAAGTATCAAAGGACTTAAAAACGGCTGGTAGTGGATATAGAATAGGAAATAAAGAAATAATAGTGGTTTGTTATGCTGATGATGCAGTTATAATAGCTAAGATGAAGACAACTTACAACGACTCCTGTACAGATTCGAAAAGGCGACAGCACACTTCAACATGATTATCTGAACTCAAAAACCCCAGTCACTCACGATCTCCAAAGAACCCAGGCGATGGAAGCTTGATATGTGACCAAAGTGTTGAACAGGCAATGAGCTTTAAATACCTTGGAGCCAACATAAACAGTAACCAATATCTCAAGGCGGAAGTAAAGGAGGAAACAACAAAAGTTTAGGGATTCTTACGTGACATAATTTGGCGAAACAAATATGTGAGTATTAAGAGCAAAGTAAGAATATACAAGACATGTGTAAGACCCATTATGTCCTGTGCTATCGAAACGAGAGCTGAGAACACTACCACGAAACGCCTGCTCCGAACGACAGAAATGAGGGTACTACGATCCATAACAGCGTATACATTGAGAAACAAACAGAGAAGCGAAATTAGAAATACATGACGAAGAAGATATGACGGGAGTGGAGAGATCACGTGGAAAGAATGACAGACGATCGATTGGTGAAAATAACGAAACATGAGAACCAAACATAACAAGACCTGCTGAGAGGCGTCCGAAGCGATGATTCGAGAGCTGGACATCCGCATCACAGGATTAGGACAGAAAAAGCCAGGCACATTTATGGTATATACAGGACAGCGTCCTACATTAAGAGGAAGAAGGTAGGGATTGAACCAATAAAATGTGTCTGATGGGCATACAGGAGAGAAGGAGCAAAAGAAGCGAAGGAACATCTATAGACGAGGAGTTGAGGGAGATGAACAGGCAAGTATCTAGAGCAATAAGAAGTGATATAAGAAGCTATGAAAGAAAAGAAACCGAAAAAACTATAGAGAACAACAAAAGTATGAGAGTGCTGCGTAGGAAACTCACGAACGCAAGAAAAGAAATATGTAAAATGAGGGACAGAGAGGGAAAATTTACAAAGAACAGAAAGGAGATACTGAAAATTGTGGAGGAATTCTATCGGCTGCTGTATGAAAGTCGGCTTGATGCTGACGGGAATGTAGAACCAGAATTTCTGACATCTGAGAGAGGAATAGTCAATCAAGAGTCTGAAGAGATAAAGCTGGTCTTGAAGAAAACTAAATGCAATAAAGCACCAGGTGAAGATAATGTAGCTGCCGACGCAATCGAAATAGGCGGCCAACGATTACTCCAAAAGTTGAACGTTCTTTTTAATCTGTCTTTTCAATCACAATTCCCAAAAACTGACAAAACTCGTAAAAACGCAACAATGATGGTAAAATGGCATGAAAATACTGACCACATACCTGTGGAGCGCGGGGTGAGACAGGGCGATACTTTGTCCCCCAAATTGTTTATTTCAGTCCTGGCGAGCGCTTTCAAGCAACTGGATTGGAGCCAAAGGGGTATAAACATAGATGGTAAAAACCTGACTAACTTGCGCTTCGCAGATGATATAGCTTTAATTTCGGATAGCCTTGGGGAAACGATTGTGATGATGCAGGACCTGCAAGAGGTGTGCTGAAGAGTTGGTCTGAATATCAACATATCGAAAACAAAATGTATGACAAATCTTGTTCCCAGTGGCAACTGAGACATTGGCACCAATGAAATTGAAATGGTGGATAGCTACATGTACCTCGGCCATGGAGTTAGCATCTCCAGAGATAATCAAACCCGTGAACTGAGGAGAAGACTCACTCTCGCGTGAGCGGCATTGGGGAAACTTAAAAACATATTCAAGAGCGATATTCCGGTCCATCTAAAGAGAAAGGCCTTTAATCAATGTGTGCTACCGGTCATGACGTACGGATCCGAAACTGTAACGTTAACAACTGTAACCGCAAAGAAACTTAAGAGTGACACAGAGAAAGATGGAGAGATCGATGCTTGGCGTTACCCTGAGAGGCCACATACGAAACGATGACCTACGCAGAAGAAGAACTGGCGTTGACGATGTTATCAATGTCGTGGCGAGGCTTAAATGGAACCGGGCCGGTCATGTGGCCCGGATGCAAGGTGATCGATGGACAAAACGACTGCTTGAGTGGAGGCCACGAATGGATAAACGGAGTAGAGGAAGACCACTCACACGTTGGACAGATGACGTTAAGCGAATGGCCAGCAACTGGATTCAGGCCCCACAAAGTAGAAGCGAATGGAAGAGAATAGGGCAGGCCTATGTCCTACAATGGATGCAAAGGGCTACTTGATGATGATGGGCATGCAAAATAAGTCAGATTGTTTCAAGACCAGTCATTGAGGTTTTTCAGACTGCATGAAACTTATAAGTAGTCGAAGGATATGTGCACGTTGTGCAAATTGAAGAAAGGAAAGTAATTTACTATTTCGCGCCAAACGAATTTATTTCACAACAAAGCGTTGTCGACGGTTACGCCATCATCAGGTGACTTTTTCCTTCCTTTAGGCAGTTGTTGAGAAACCATATGATGCCAATCGAGGGTCTCTCTTCAACCTTCTGTATCAATCAGTCAGCCGGGTTTGCCATCCGGCATGAAACAAGTAGTCAAAGGCTGTGTGCACGTCGTGGAAATTGAAGAAAGGAAAGGAATATTTCGAGCCAAGCTAATTAATTACACAACAAAGCGCTTTCGGCGGGTAGGCCATCCTTAGTGTTGTCTTCACGAAGACAGAGGTGAGTTTTTCCTTCAGACAATTTTTGAGAAATCATATTCTTGAGAATCTATCTCTTCTTCTGTATCAATCAGTCAGCCGGGGGTTCCATATTGTATGAAACTTATAAGCAGTGAAAGGCTGAGTGCACGTCGTGGAAATTGAAGAAAGGAAAGGTATATTTCCTGCCAAATTAATTTACAACAAAGCGCTTTCGGCGGTTAAGCCATCATCAGTGTTGTCTTGATGAAGACACCACTGATGAGACCATATGTCGATCTTGAGGGCCTCTCCTTAGTAATAACCTTCTGTATCTGTCAGCCGGATGTGCCATCCTGCATAAAGCTTATAAGTAGTCCACGACGTGCGCCTTTGACTACTTATAAGTTTCGTGCAGTATGGCAAACCCGGCTGACAGATACAGAAGGTTTGTTGCCACTGATGGGGGAGGAGACCCCCCATACGGAAATATGGTCTCTCAGCAACTGCCTGAAGGAAGAAGTCACCACGGTCTTCGTCAAGACAACACTGATGATGGCCTAACCGCCGAAAGCGCTTTGTTGTGAAATAAATTAATTTTGCACGAAATCCCTTTCTTCAATTTCCACGACAGGCTGTTACTGATGGTAACACTGAATTAAATTATTCCAATCCCTATTTATATCATGGCTATTTTATTTAAAAAAAAATGTTAATGTAATGTAAGAATGTGATATAAGCATAACTTCCTGTTAACAGGAAATACAATCGTCCAGTGCGGACCTGTATGATTTATTACTTGAGAACCACTATTTACGTCATTCTCTTATTTCTATGACCATATCTGTTTCATTCCTTTCCGGGTTTTACTAGTTGATATCCATATTAAAGCAAAATGTCAAACCTCAGATATCAATGTATCAAAAACGGTTACATCTAACCCTAACACAAAATTTGAAAATCAGGACAAATTCGCTATTAAGTTTGGTACAAAATTTGCAGCAACTTTTTTCTTCCTTTCCTGCAGTTAAGAATCTTGGTTAATCTAATA